>VZRN01005752.1:516597-704150 GCA_013397935.1 Dasyornis broadbenti | reverse complement strand
TGAAAACGTATTTACAGGTACTGCAGCTGACACAGAAGCTGGTAAAACTGCAATTTTTAGACATGACTAAGGGGTGATGCAGTATGTACTCTGATAATTGCACCTGCCCCTTGGGGCTTCTTTGGTGGACTGGTGTCCACAACCAGGAGTTAAGTAGCTTTGAACAGCTATTGTGAAAAAGCCACAGATAAAAGTTATTTTCGTTTACATATTGGGTAGTCTCTGCCTGTGTTCTTGGTGCTACAGGTCACTCATACGACGGCACCTTTGTGCCAGCCCGCTTCATTTACACTGGAGTAAAAAACCCCAAACACTTATCAGTTAATTGTGTTACTGGTTAAACTGCTCAAGAGAAGGGAGAGAGAGAGAAAGCTTTCACCTACAGGATTTTAGACTATTAAACACAAGGTCTTGTGTCATCCTTTTATTTAATAAAACCCTCAATTTTTCACAAATTACTCTTGTAATTAGACTTTGCTTCTCTGATCTGAAACACGATCTTCTGCAAGCAGATGTAGCTCTGTTTTCAATTGACAGGTTCAAACATGAAAAATAAGATAATGGCATTGCAAAAGGTAAATGAAGCATACATAATACACCCAAAATTATATATAATTTTGTTAAATTAATACACCATGTCTTAAAGGTAGCAGAAATACTGTGAAATGTCTTGATGAAATAGAAAAAGAAAATGTTTCATATTAATGCCATTGTAATGGAAAACCACTTAGAGCAAATAACTGTAATTTGCATTCTGATCCCTGTTCTGTGAAGTGGCTTATCAAAAAGCAATACTCCATTACTTCTCTATAAAAATTCTAATTTTGAATTAAAAAATACTTTCCAGGTGGATCATAAGAACAAATTCTATCCTTTAAAAGCCTGACTCCCTTATCAGTGTGCAACTTGCAAAAATGGATTTTAAACAATTTAATTCTGTGCATGACAGGCCAATTTTTGTGTTCAGGGGTGCTTATTTAAACTTGTAAGATTTCTCTCCATTTTTTTCCATTTTTTCACACACAGACACTGAATTACTTTAGGAGCAACCTTGCTCTGTTCAGAGAAGATTTTTGCAAGAGTGATTTTCTTTAAAAGTATGACCAAAAGAGTATATTCTAAAAAAAAAAAAAAAAAAGTGTAGAAACATATTAGTGGAGACAATACTACAGCTACTACTACAATACTGATAAGAATTTAATAATTAAAATTCTTCTTCATTTATGAGCAATTCATTATGTAGTTTTTTTTTTTTTAATAGACTTTGTTTAAGTCACGCAGTTCCCACTTGTTTTGGTCCTCTGAAAGGACTCTGTGCTGATTATCTCTCCTTTTCTTTTTCCTCTCTTTTTCTTCCCAAGACATCATTTTGGTCAAGAGATTCAATTTCTCAGTGGTAAGGAGACAATTTAGGTGGGTAGGACTTGGAGAAGGGAAATAATTAGCAAATGATGTTGACCTTAGGGAAAATGCAGATGAACACCCAGAAATGATCGGAGTAACTGTGCATCTGAAACTTAATGAAGCAGCATAATTCATTCTGGATTGGCCATGACATGGAATGTTTTAAGATTTATGTGTCCTACTACATGAACAACCACAAGCAGTCTTTATTGCAGCTGCCTTTATTTTTGAGGAGCTCCAAACCTGCTGTGCTCATTTGAGGGCAGGGACTTGTTATTCCCATCTCTTGTCCTGATAGGCATGATGAATTAAACAAGTTTTTACATTTACAACTAATGAAATGCTGGATGATCAGTAAAAATGAAAGTGAGAAAATCAACCTGTATAAGTTAATTTCACTACGTATTGGTAGGCAGCAGTGGAATGTTGCAATTGATATTTGCTTTGATCTTACAGCACGGAATAATGTTGTTGATTTGTTTACTTTAATGTCTGGCCTATTTGTGATGAAACAAATCTTACCTGCTCTTTCTAAACTAAAATATGGTTCAGCCAATGCATAAAACATTTTAAATGCTCGGCTTCTGTTGATAGCACTGTAATGAGGTTGGAAATGTAGCTATCTGTAGGCATTGTACAAAGGCTAAGCATAGCTGTCAGGGTACCAGCAATTGCTTGGGAAAACAGATTTCTGAAGCATTTAGGCTCTGCTGAGTGCTGAATCACTTCTGCTTTCCCTGGGAAAGATTGCTGGAGACTGCATTAGAGCAGCCAAGTGGCCTGTTTTATAACAGGAGGGACCTGTGCTTCAGCAAAGGATGAACTCTTCTGTACCAAATTAATGGCTTGTGTACGGCATGCTCAGCTGGGAGATGCTGTGTGATATGGACAAAGCAAACGCAGGGAACCAAAACATGTTCTAAATTAATGACCGTGTTCTAAATTAACAACCGTGCATCACTCCCTGACTTAGGGAGGAGAAAAAGCGGTGGGTGAATGATACAGAAACTCTGCGGTACAACAGTTTGAAATAGTTTCCTAGAGAAGCCAAATTTAGATGCACCTCATGTAGTTTTCTCAGCTGAGGGTCACAAAATTTACCAGAGCTTTTGTCAGCAGCCAGGAAAAAAACCTGGTCACGTGGCCTGAAAGGCAATTTATACAGCAATGACAGCTTCTAGCAGAAATGACTGACATTACTTAAAATACAGTCAGGAATGTGTGTCACCAGGGCTAAAATGTGTGTGCCTCCCTGAACCAGCCTGGTATCTTTAAATACGTGGGTATTTGTGTAGAGGGATATTTTGGAACCTTTGTAAGTGATTTAAGAAGTGCCTGAGTTTTGGTAAATGCTACTTTTACTTTTTCTGTAATACATTAAAGACACTGCAGTTGCCTATGTGGATTTTTTTATGGTAGCCACCACCAGTTTTTATCTCAGTCAGTAAAGGTGCAACTCATCAAAGGCTTGACTTTACATAATGTTGACTATCACAATAAAAAAACCTATCAATTAAATGTTACTTAGAAGATTTGAAATAAATTAATGGAATATTAGTTGAAAATGGTAACATTATTTTGCTAGAGGGACCAATCGTTTCTCTTGAAAATGGCTATACTGAAGTTAATAAATAAACCCAGGAATTTCAGTAAATACAGTAAAACAGTTATTAAAATTATTAGCTGCATTGCCTCTTTACAAATAAAATCAACCTTTTCTTTTGATTACTCACCTATGGGAGACTTTTGGAGAAGTGACTTATATCTGTGTTCTGAGGATAAGATTAAAATTCTAATTTTTGTCTTTACTTTTACACTTGAAAATAGTTGAATGCATAGAATTTAGAAAATTTAAACTGGTCTGAGCCCTCTCTGCTAAGTAGCAGCCCACTGCTGACATTTCAGTAACAGAGGATGCTTCCCCGAGCTGCTGCTCACAACCCAGGCTGTGAATAGCATCCTTCTTTTCCCTTGGCCGAGGATGCACCTTGCAATAGCAGACTCTGCGTTCAGATGTCTTAGATCATTATTCCCACTCAGATTCCAGACCTTTCTAATCGGCTGAATTCATTAGTATATAATGTCAGGCGTGCTGGCCAAATGCGATGATAGCATTTTCAATCGTGTAGGCCTGGATTGTGGGATGCATATAAAAAAAAAGGATTGTCTTTGATTTCCCCTTTCTGTCTAGTTTTAAAAGTGCTTCTCTATTATTTTTTCTGTCAAAACCAGTATTTCACATGCCTTTTTAGTTTGGCCTAGAAGTCATTCAGCAGAAAAGACTAAGGTGACTGGATCCTGAGCAGTGTGCTTTGAATCTTTCCTGACTGGAGATGCCAGCTTTTAGTAACCCCTGCCATACAACGTGTGTCAATACTGCTGCTTTCAAGAAGACTCTTGCGAAAAGTTATACAGTGAAGCAGTATGAATTATTGACAGGCTAAAGCCTTGTCTGTCACATGCTACCTGCTCCAGGTGCCTGTATCTGCAGATGTAGTAGACTGGATCGATTCCTCTTTTTGCTCCCTCTGTCTTTCTTCATCTCCTAATGCAATTGATCACTGCCCAGGCACTGTCTTCACAGTGTGTCCCTCCAGCAGCCACCTTGTGCCCTGTTTGTCACCTTTAGCTGACGCTATTGATTGCTGTTTTTCTCAGCCACTCTTTTAAAAGCCTGAACACTAAACAAACCCACAGAGAGCTTAAATAAGTCAAAAGGAAGAACCCCTTTCTTTCATTCTCCACCCTCAAAAAGCACTTAAATGTATGTGTGTTCTTACTTCAGACAGGTGTTATTTCTCCTTGGCTTACCTCATTTCCTGGGAAAAAAACCCCAACAGAATCTCAAATATTAACACTGGCAGCTTGCAGTCTTGTGTTTCTTCTCTGAGCCTCCGGGCATGCCTTAGGGAGTTTGTGTTCCCTTCCAAGCAGCCTTAGTGTGGTGCTTATTCCCTGGAGCCTGAATCACTGTTTAGTGAACAACCTCGCTGCAGCTGGAAAGAGGGAAAATGTCTTGGATTGAGGGAGGCAGGCTGGGGATTTTTTGGAGCTTGTTACTGTCTTGAATCTCACCCATTGTTCTGAAAGTAACAAAGATGATTAGAAAATCTGGAAGGAAAGGTGATGTCTTGGATTCTGTCATATCCGCTCATCAATGCTCTGTTCTCTTTCATGCTGTCTAGGGGCTGACATAAAAATGGAGACTAATTAAAAGTAAAAATGTTAGCATCTTTTGAACTTGAGTGATTGTTCAGAGATGAGGGAGGTAGCTGTCGTCAGTATTCTTGTAGCTGCTTACTTTTGACTCTTAAGCCTGCTTGGAGTCAGTTTGTGTAAAATCATATTTACCCTGAAATAAAGTACATCCACTAATTAACTTACTGTAGTATTAACTACTGTAGTATTAACTTAGTTAATACTCTTTTAAAGATTTCTTGTAAAGAGAAATTTTTCTCTTTACAAAATCTTTAATTTTTCCCTTTTCCTTAGAAATTATGGGGAAATTCACCTCTCAGTAATAGTAAGAGAAAAGGAAAAAAATAACCCCAAACTACCAAACTGGTTTCTGATTCTTAGTTAATGTGGAATCTGGTGGCTTTACAGAAATTAATAGAAGTTTGGGTTTTTCTTTATAAGCTGGTCATTAATATCTTGGCAGTATTTTGATATAGGATACCTAATTGCTGCTATTCTTGCTCATAAAAGAAAAAATTATTAATGCAAGAAACCCCCTTTAACACAGGTTGATCCAGAAGTTGGGACACTCTTTTTTTGCTCCTTTAGGATGTTCTTCATTCATTGGAATTTGAAATAGATGATCCGTTTCCCCTAATAAACATCCCTGTCATATGAAGGGTGGTTGCTTTTATCTTCTTCCCAGTGTGTGTATGACTCTGTTCCTACTGCCCTCACCACACATATCATCATCATCATCCTCATCATCATCATCATCATCATCCTCATCATCCTCATCATCATCATCATCCTCATCATCATCATCATCATCATCATCATCATCATCATCATCATCATCATCATCATCATCATCATCATCATCATCATCATCATCATCATCATCATCATCATCATCATCATCATCATCATCATCATCATCATCATCATCATCATCATCATCATCATCATCATCATCATCATCATCATCATCATCATCATCATCATCATCATCATCATCATCATCATCATCATCATCATCATCATCATCATCATCATCATCATCATCATCATCATCATCATCATCATCATCATCATCATCATCATCATCATCATCATCATCATCATCATCATCATCATCATCATCATCATCATCATCATCATCATCATCATCATCATCATCATCATCATCATCATCATCATCATCATCATCATCATCATCATCATCATCATCATCATCATCATCATCATCATCATCATCATCATCATCATCATCATCATCATCATCATCATCATCATCATCATCATCATCATCATCATCATCATCATCATCATCATCATCATCATCATCATCATCATCATCATCATCATCATCATCATCATCATCATCATCATCATCATCATCACCATTCCCTTCTTTCCAGGTAATTTCTACCTATACAGGGGGTAGAGGCGAAGCAGTCCTGCCAGCACAGGTTCTTTCCCAGTGTACATTTTCATAGCACTTGTCCTAGGATATCTTTGATTAAAATAATTGATTAAGTGTAGTGGGGAACTTTTCGAAAGCTGGAGAGAATTCATGATCGAATGTTTAATGATACTCATCACAACCATCTCCTTTATTCCTTATAACTTCTTATTACTCTTCTTTCCAGGTGCTTTAAAACACAAGTAAACAATCTACTTCCCCTCTTACTTCCCAGTTCTTGTAAGTGTGTTGCCATGCTATACCTGTGTGTATATTGCTTCTTTTAGTTATCCTTTATAATTAAGTCTGAGTTGCATGTCTAGAAATTGTGCTGATGTTCTTTGGCTTCTGTGATTTTTCCCATTCCTTTGCACTAGTGAGATATGGAGAATATAATTAAGTTCAGAGTTCATTTGTTCACACTGGGAAAATGTGGAGAAAAAATAGTACTTTTATGTTTCTTAATGTGTGCTCTACCTTTACAGTATAAAATTGCCTCTCATGTTTTTGGTGCTTTATTTTTCTGTCTATTTTGTAATTTTGTACGTGTTCTTACCAGGAAATCATATCTTGTTGATCCAGACATATTTTGAATTTAGCTTCTGTTATTTCAGCACTGATCTTTCATCATTCTTGAACCTTAAAACTCCTGGGTGCATCATGGCCAATCCAAGCACTGAAGCATCATGAAATAAAAGGAACCAGAACTATTATCCTTTAATCTGCTCTTATATCGGCTTGTCATCTGAGCTAGAGATTCAGGTTTTTAGCCCACAACCATAACAGCAAGAAATTTTGCATTAGTTTTAGATAAAAGCTAGCTTGGCCTCGAATCAAATTCCACAGCCAGTGGCTTAGTTATTGAACCCCTGTGATGGACACACCGATGGATGTAATGTAGCAGTGATACATTTCTAGGCAAAAGTCTTTAGAGTATATTCTTCTTGTAGTGGTTAAGTGGAAATGGATTGAAATCCTACCATTGGAAAGTACAGCACTATTTACCCTGCTTACAATTCCAATAATGAAATGAATGCCTTGTGTAAACTCCAACAATTATCCTGTATATATATATATATTTAAATAATCCTATTTAGTGTATGTTCACTCTGAGCAGCAAGTGGTCAAGCCTGGATGGTTCAAATTATAGAGTGAAATGTGTAAATCCCTATTCAGTTGCTATGGCTTAGAAGCAACTTATCTGTGCTGCAAAGAAAGAGAAGCAAATGAAAATGCTTTTATGAGAATACAATGTTTAAGAAATATATTGATTCACATACTCTACTAGACATTCTTTGTTTTAAGCTTTTTGGCAAACACAGTGACTTTTTAATGAAAAGGAAAACAGAAAAGCTTTTTGGGTGTCCGATTAAACAAGAGTTTATGATTTGAAGGAAAAACCCCAATCCTATCTTCCATATAGCTGATGATTTTTAAATGCATGACTGTGACTTACAAACAGGAACGTGGGATACAAATCCTTCTTAAAGGAGAGAGTGGATTGTTTAATTCTTTTGTAATTATACAGACTGAGATTCCTTGATATTGACAGTTTGGGGTTTTTTTCCTCTTTCACTTATTGCTGTTTCCTTCTTAATGCCTCTCCTCACACATGCCTTGCTCATTTTCTCCAGACTGTATCCCTGTAGTGATGGGTGGGACACTCCACATAAGCGCTGAGGGACAGCTGAGGGCTGGAATACAATTTAGTTATTTTCTGTGACAGAGAAATTACAGGATTATATCTAAAATAAAATGCTTGTGCTCTATATTGAGATACTGTCTGTGTCTGGGCAATTTCCTTCAGTGCAAGATCCAGGGAAAGTCAATGTCTCCCATGTTCACCTGAGAGATGGGTATCAGCTGCAGCTTTCCCACTGGATGATCTCAAGGTCCTTTGCAAGTCTGTATTTCTGTCATCAGGGAACATTGTGTTTTTACCCTCATTTTCTCAGGAAGGAAAAGTAGAAGCAAGAGCTCAAGCACATGATTAGACAGAGAATCTGCAAAGAGGAAAACCATAGGAAATCAGGATTCAGAAATTCTGCTGCTGGAGAAACTATGGTTCTTTCTTCCTTTTTCAGTCAGTTGGCGGGAACACAGTGAACTGACAGATCATTTTTCAGCCCCTACCTGAACATGCTGAACACCTGATTAGAAATTAGTGGATATGAGAATATGGGACGTAGTGATGTCTCTACAAGCAAAGAACTGAATGGCAAGAACGGAGGAATAGATTTTCCAGCAACAAGAGAAAAAGTAACTGGTGAGCATCTGGTCTTGTGAAGAACTGCAGATCATTTTAATCTGCACTCTAATATGCTTTAACTGATGAAGAAGAGAAGGTATTTATTTTAGGACTTACCTCTAATCTCAGTTCTTTGGTCACTGGAAATTCTCATTTTTAAAAGGAGGTGGGGTTTGTGAATTAGTAGTTCTTGCTCTTTGGTTGTTTTAGCTCGTGTGTTCTGGTTTTCATGGCGGAGTAAATGTCGAACGATAGACTGCTTTCTTATCTTTAATAGAGCAATAAATCTTTTCAAACTTTTTTATCCTTTGTGTTGAACTGTGCAGTAATTCAGCACTCATGGATTTGAGTCAAGTACATGGATTTACGAGCATGGATGAATATTGAGCTGTTGAATCCTTCTGTTGTTTCTTCTCAGTTTTCTGGAATGAAACTGGTCTGCACCCTCTCCATATTGCCTGGTGTTGTGACTTCTTTGTCTTTTATTAGGCTCTTGACCACTTTTGTTTGATGTATTGAAGTGCAGATAAAATAAAGTATTCAAAGAGAGGTCTATGACACTGCTCCTACAACACTACTCTTTTCTTTTTGGCAGTGATACATGATGAATATATAGATCTTTTCAAAGTCATGTCTTGAGTGATTTTTAGATATGTCAATCAGAGTAAACAAGAAATTTACCAAATGTGAATTATATTACTCTCTTTTTTTTTTCAGTCCAGTTCAACTTCGTTTTCTCTAGAATATTTTACAGCTTATTTAGGCTAGTTTTGGTCAATCCAAGGGTTTTTTTAATCACAATATTTGGTTGACCACTAATCAGTTTATTCCAGATTATGATTTAAAATATTTTTATCTCAGACAAAAAGAAATGTAAATCAGACTTTAAGCCCCAGTTACAGTTTTTGCCTGTATTAAAACTGGAATTTACCTTTACATTTGCTTTATAGAATCATTTGTGATAATTTTTTTTTTTTTTTTTTAAACTAGGGAAAGAGTGCAATGACTGTCCTGTTCTTTGCACATATTTGAGATTTAAAATCTTTTGCTGATCTGTATGAGGCCGAACCTGACTGTGTTTCAAATTTTCCATAAACTCCTCCCGACCCCTAGATGAGAATGCTTTGGAGCAGGAGGTTGCTCATTCTGTGAGGTTGGTAGCATTGATCCTGCCAGAGCCAGAGCTGGCTGGGTATTGTGGCACATGGGATTTCTCTCTCTAATCATCTCCACTCCTTTGCTATGAGAATCCAGAGTTCAGGTCCTGAGGTGAAACAAAACTGAGCATAATGTTAGGCCTTCTCCATCTGTTAAGGTGCCCTTTAAAATCCATCTCCTTCCTGTTTTGCATTTAGTGTTTCTCCTTGTTTGACCAGACATTCCATTCTGGATCCAAGGAACAATTTTCAGTAAAAATATCATCAAAACATCATTTATTAAGTGAATTCATCTATTAATTTTTTTTTTTTTTATTTAAAATAGCTGATCTTTACTTTTGTCCTTGGAGATTAGTTTTGGCACCTGGTAAATGTCATTTGGGGTTAAGGATACAATGTAAATTCACCCCTGCTTAATTATCTCAGAAATTTGAAATTTCTGTCTCTTCTTTCCACTTCAAACTTCTGTGACTTGGTGGTTGTTCTTCCACACCGCTGGCCATATGGAATATTCAGGTGCAATGGATCTGTATGCACTGAAGTGCAGATCATCTCACCCTGGGGCTTAATCTGCAGCCTTGCAATCTGCCTGGTGGAGAGGTGTGACAGCAGGTAATTACATTTATTCAGGTGCAAACCACAGAGCAAGTTATGGCTCAGTCAGGACTGTTTTCCTGGTCCTTGTTATGGTTGAAGCAAAAAAAAAAAAAAAAGGAAGGATGCTATTCCACATCAATTGGTTTGTCTCCTCCTGTCTCCTGGCAGTCTATGCCAGAGCTTCTCCTGCTTTTTCCCTCAGTCCAACCTATTTTCTCATGCTCGTTAATTCTGGTAACAAATATTCTCTCCCCTCTCTCCAAAGCCAAAAAGGAAAGCATGGAGCTCAGCTACTCCTGTTCCCTGATCTGCTGCATAAGAGCCATGACATTGCCACTCTTGAGCACATTTACTGCTAAGCAATGATCTTAAGAACGGAAAATCCAACCACCCCAGCCTTTCTCTGTTAATAAGCAGAAGGGTGAAGTATTACATCCACAGCGACTTCAGTCATCTTGTCCGTGTTAGCTAATGTAAAATGCAGCTAAATTGCACAGTATAGAAATTTAGAATGAACTTGGTATAATGCAGAGTTCATGAGGTGCAGAAGTACAGTGAATGTGCACAGAGTGTATGTGTTTAATGTCAGCTGCTCCTAACTTTTTAAAACTAAGAGTGGCAGCATTAAAATAATTGACTTGATTGACAGCTGGAGAATGTTGCTATTTTTATATTTTCCCTGGAAACAGCACAAATCTGCGGTTTGATAAGCATTCCTTGATTAAACACTGACTGGCTGGCTGCTGTAACATGGGGCTAGACTGAGCAGAAAGGAGACACACTCCTGATAATGGCTTCTTATGTTCGCAATGATTTAATTTGATTCAAACGCAGGAAACAACGAGGCTGAACCTGCCAGTGTAAGTGTGTTTGTAAGGACATGTTTGGGAATAGTAAGCGGGCTTGGTTGACCCCTTTGTCGGAATCTCCAGGAAGCAATCTGCTCAGGAATGTGCTCCTGTAACACGAGGACAAGCTCCAAGGATGTCCTGCACTGTGCTGGCTGTTGTGCTACACTTGCTGCACTCCTTACAGCTCTGTACACACTCATCAAATTCATTGGGGCCAACCCCTCTCCCTCTAAGTGGAGCAGTTAAAGGCTCTGAATGGAAATCTCCTTTGTGCAATGTTATTTAAACAGTTCATCCTGCAATAGACTTAACCAATGTCAGCAATGTTACAGCTGATTTAATTCTTGGTGCTAGGGATGTGCAGAAGGGAGCTGCGTTACTGTTGTAGAGTTCTCATTTAGCCTGGCCCTAGAGAGGTGAAAGAAGACATAAAATTATTGCATTGTTGTAAAAACATCCACAGAAGCCATACTTTAAAAAAATATTTAAACTAAGGCAACAATAAACATCACAAATGTGTAAATTTTGAAGGGAACTTTATAAGAGATACACTTTAAAAAAAAAAAAAATTAGTCCAGATTCTGAATAGCTTATTCAGACTGCTGAGTATGAATTCATTTCAGTAATCCCATTGTCTTAAATATGTACTGCATCCTAAAATGAGATTGTGGAGCTTATCTAAATTGTAGCTGATGGAAAATCTTCACCTTCCTAGATGCTTGGCAGTCTGGACACTTGAGGAACAAGGGACAGAAGGAAAGGAGTCTGTGGAATAAAATGTTCTGCTGGGTCTGAGCTGTGGGGGGAAAAGATGGTAACCTAAATTAATTAGAGAAAGGTAACATCCTGATAGGATGTACTTTTAACATAACGTAGCTCTCTGAACTCTAAAGGACATCTGACTGCAGCTGAATTTTTGCTGGAAAAAACATTTGTCTGTCTGCCCGTATGTTTTACTGCTAGCAAATGGACTTCAGTTGAATTTGCCAAAGTTTTTTCCTTATTTAGACAATTTTAGCATTACATCCTGCTTGTGTGACCAGAAGTTAGGCTGAATACATTACACAATTGTTTGAGTAACTGGCCTATTACTAAGGCAGAAGAAATCCTTTCTGATGATGCTTATTTTTCATAGTGTATTTGTGTATTGCACCTAACTAGATAAATTTTTGCTGGAAATTTCTCACTAAGTAATTCGGAGTAGTCCTGCCTCTGAGATGAGACTAGAAAGTGCAATCAGTATGTGAAGACACGCATAGGATCACTGAACTTCTCAAACATTCTCGGGAATAATGCTGCCTTTTTGTCTATTCTGACAAACTGGCTGAGGTTCTATTACTGCTGAAAGAGAACATTCCTTTCTCTGGTGCCAGCTCTCAAAGTACTGGATCTAAACGAGGCAGTGGCAAAAGCAGCTGGAGACTGAGGGTAAAATGGAGTTTTATTAATTTTTAGCATTTTTCTTTTTCTGTGGTAACATCTTCAAAATAATCTTGCCCTCAAGACGTCTTTTTGTGCTCTTGATTTTATCTAACCTAAGAGCTACCTATGAGAAGAATCTGTCCTTTTCCTGAGCTAACTTAGTGCATGTAAATATTTTTGCTCCCAGATTATCACATTACATAATTCTATAATTTCAAATCCAGACTGTTGACAAACACGTTCAAATAATCCTGGAGCTCTAAGGATTCTCTTGGCCTTCTTTGAATTGCCCACTGTTATTTACACCATGGGCCTATATTAATTCTAAAAAAGCAATGACCCAGGAGCAATTACAACATGAACAGAACAAGAAACTTGCAATGGCACAGTCAATAACTGCACTTTCACATAGTATATAATGCATTATGTGAGTTAAAGGTGTTTTCCAGTCAGTAAAAGTTGCATAAGGTGACGTTTGCCCATCAATTGCAAATGACCGGCTAAATCTCAGAGTTAAACCTAGTTGCTACAAAAGTAGTGTTAAACTAAAAAAGTTGTTTTAAACTTCAATTTGGTTAAATCTTTACTTAAAGGAATATTTAATTGCTGTTGGAATAATACTTTTCTAAAAGGATAACAACCTCCTTTCATTCTGCCACAATAGAAATATTTAAGACTCACTTTTTTATTTATGTCTAGATAAAATAAATTCACTAAAGTATTAAGTTGAAAGACATGATCAGATGATATTACAATGCCATTTGTATTTTCATAAAACCACCTTGTCAAAGAACAAAAGAACCTTTGTATGAGACTAAAAAAGTTCCATTTTTTGTAACCGTGTATTTAAAATGGCTAAACCTAGATATCTCTAAGGAAACTGAAGCCTCCTGTTTCTAATTCCCAGAGTGTTCTAATCTGGGTTTTTCTCTTTTTTTTTGTTTTATATTTTCCAGAGCATTTTGCTGAATTTAGAAAACTGGAGAACTACTTTTTCTAATTTTAACCAAGTTAACCCAGGTTCTTGTATTCATTATTGATCTTGCACAATATACACACACCTTAATATGAAGGTATATTTCCCCCTAAAACATATCTGCAGACATTTCCCCACAGAACTGGACTGGAAAGGGCAGTTGCAAAGCTACTGGCGGTACCTTTCTGTGTGTGAAACCGGATTCTGCAACCCACTGTGTACATCCTGCAGGTGCTGTGGGTCTGAGAGCGCTCCACATTCGTTAGAACATTCCTCATGTGCGGCAAAGGGAATTTGCAAACTTTGTGGGTTTTCTTTTGTTCCCCCTGAGGCCAAAGAAAAGGTTATTCACAACCACTCATGGAGTATAGAATGATCAAATTTATGTGCAATTAAATTGAATATTCTATTTAATTCTGCAATAGCAAGCTGGCTTTGGAGATTGGATGTTTTAGACTACATTTAGTCCAGCAGACCGTCAGATGGGAATGTGGCATGACAATGAAGGCAATCACCCTAAGTCTGCTGACTGATCAAAATCAGGTATAAGTCAAATTGAATTCCATAAAGCCTCACTTTGTAAAATATTTTGAGGTTTCATTTAATTACATTTTAAAAATTCAGGCTTACAAACAAGGTAAATGGTGTTCAATTCCTCTTAGAGTATAGTATTTTTCCAATAACAATTTATTTGATAGAGGTATTTATCGTGGGCTTGACTTTGCAACTCTAATAAAAACCCAATATTCTCATTACATCTTTTTAAAGAATTTTATGCTGGGTACATAGTTGTTTCTTAATCGCTAATAGACCTGGGGGCCTGAGTGGTTGCACTTGCATTAAAATAAATCCATAGCTGTCTCAGTGATGGCAAAAGGGCAGCCTGGGATGTTGCTGGACAGGAGTTCCCTGTGTCTCAGGACAAAGGCGGAACTAGTTTGCTCTGAAACACTTCTGTGTTTAATCCCCAGAGAGAGTGACTACTGCGAGACTCTGGGTGAGGAGACGATCAACACAGTTTTCCCCAACATCCCTCTGAACTGGCTCCATGTACAGGCAGGTTCTAAGGACGCACACACAAAGGATCCTGCAGGTAGTTACCTGCGGAAAAGGGGAACAAAAGAAGCTGACTGCTGTGAGGAAAGCAGATGAAACGCAACATCAGAGCTGGCCTCATCCTTATTCATTGTGTGCTGCATTGCCACGTTTCCCATCAGCAGTGTTTGTGGAAAGACGCTGGAACTGGAATCAGTCACTGGCTCAGAACCTAGCAAGGTTTGATAAACCATTGTCGATGTTTTCTATGATCTGGTCATTTCTTTCAGTAAATTGAATAACATTAGCTTTATGCTTTTTTTTAATTTCCGATTTTGTAATTTTTGGCACGTGACAGAAGAAACAATGGTAAGACAGGAGTGCCTTTGTTCTCTTTGCAGTGCACCTTAATGTGCATATTTTGTTTGGTGAGGAAACACACAGGAGTTAGCGGCAAAGCCCAGGGTTCATAGGGTTCTGGAATATTTAACTACTGTCCCAAATTGTACTGGTGGTAACTGTATTCCATAAAAACTCCTAATGCAAATTTCTTGTGACAGAACAACTACTGGCAAATTTTCTATGGAATGGGTTAGTTTGTACCAGGTTAATTGTACCATTTAGAAACAATGATAGATTTTATATTATCAAACAATGGAAGGAAGATGAAAGATAATTTAAAGTTGCGTTTATTTTGGAGGGGTTTTTTTTGTTGTTTTTGTTTTAATTTTAAAAAAGGTATAGAGAGAAATTTTCTACTGCAGAGCAGCAATTTTTACCTGTATTTCATCACAGTTATTTTTATTTAATTTAAAGCTGGACACATTCCTTGTCTGTCATCCTGCCTCAGACAGGCAAGCTGTGATATTTTTTCTTTCAAAAGCAGATTATTGTTTATTTTACTTGGTAGTTATAGTTTTCAACAGCAAAACATCTGCTCGTGTAGTTAATACCAGTCTATTATTACATTAAACTCATTGGCCTTTTCCTCTTGACGTTTTACCGTCAAACAAGTTACTAACTGTTATTGATTATTTGGGAATGACTTTAGAAATTGCAACCCAATTTACAGTGTGTTGACAGCTTCCCATTTGATTTTCCGTAAGTAAACTATAAAAACAAATCACCAGTTCTAAAAATTTCAATTATTAAATTTGTATATATAGCACTTTCACCAAAACACTTGTGACTCTAGAGAGAGAAATCAAAGTTGCAGGAGAGTCGGCAGAAGACATAAAACAGCCACTCCAGGCAGCCAAATCCAGTTTGTTTTTGTTACAGAGCAGGACATGGCTACAAGTGTTAATTTAGAGGCTGATGAATGTTAGCTCTCAGTTGTGTCTGAAATGCCTTGTAATTACAGCTCAGGGGGAGTTCCCTTTTAGGGAAGGACTGCCAGAAACTCCTGGTTTGGTTATGCCTGAATCAATTAGTCTCTTTTCTACTTTTGTGTTCTGCTGTTAAAATGAAGGTGATGATGTGATGGGTCTCCCTTGGCTGCTTTGTCGTGTTGTAATCCTCCAGTTGTTTTCCAGTGTGTGTTTGCACGTCCATTTAGCACAATTCTATTTCATGTGGGCAAAGTTCTGAAGAGGAAAAGAATTTCCCCTAAGTTTAATTATCTTTTAGCCACTGTCATTGTATCTGATGAAAAATAAGCATTAATGGTTGTCTATATATTTTTTGCCCAGCTACTATCAGGTAAGCACTATCCAGAGGTCTATCTGCTGCTGATAATCAGGTTCCTGCCTATAATCACGTGAAGGAAGAATGCATTTATCAGTCCTGCTAAAATGTGCTTTAATTGTCATTAACCCTCTGCAACAGGGTGATTGTGTTTGCATAGTGGGGTCTTTCTAGCATGGTGGAAAGAGAGGCAGAAAATGCCAGCTCCAAGGGGACTGATGACAATTCTGAAGAATATGCAAAATCTTCTTATTAGATATTTGGCTGAATCGTGTTGGTATTTTCTAGCACAAATATATATTATAGGAAAGCATTTACTATTACATTGCATATCTAGTCTGGCTACAAAACTAGAGTATCAGAAAATATAGGAAATATTATGATGATAACACGGTTATTCAGCATTATGTGTTCTGTTTATGCTGTTATGATGGAGCAAGCCTTTTCCATGGGATATAAAAATCACCAAGAAATAAATCTACAGCCTTAAAACAAAGAATTTAAGTTTTCAAAGGTTCTGTTTTCTCTTCAGGTGAATGACATTTCTCTCGTTGCCACGGTAGTTCCCAGTGTGAAAATCCAAAATGAATGGCTGAAAGCATGAATGTAGCCTTACTCCATTGAAAAGAAACAGTCACTGGAAACAACAGCACCTTTATTTCTTCAGCGTCTGAAGCAGACTTCAAAAGCATTTTGTGGTTTGGTTTTTGTTTGATTTTTTTTTTTTTTTTTTCCCTAAACCAGAGCTTCTAATTCTATTTGAAGAAGCTGCCTTCCATTTTGGGAGTTTTTCTCAGTTACAGGGTTATTAACACATTATCTAAACCTTGTACCGTACAGGAAGATAAAGACTGTGCCAACTAAGGTCCAGGTGATAAGCCAGCTACTGTCTTTGATACCAGTGAACTCCTAAATCACTGTATATAAAAGGCATTTAATGCATCCTGGACCTGGTATCCTGCTTACCTGGGAAATTGGTGTAGGACAGCTGCTTTCTTAAGAGGTGATCCATGTCCTGGTGCCCAGATATAATCCAGGGACTGCAGCAGATTTGCAGGAGGAATCATTAGTGGGGGAGCTGAGAGCGAAGAGGGAGCTGCCCAGGGAGGAGAGTGAGAAATCAGTGCAACAAGAATGAGTGTCAGGTATTAGATGCAGCTTTTTGTCAGGCATAATTGGATAGGGAGAAAAATGGCAAAAAGGGAGGTGAGTATATGTAATAGATATGCAGCATCATTCACAACCCAAGGGCTGAAACAAATGATTGTCACATTTCTTGTTTTACCTAAGCAATCTGTTTATCACTTCCTTGTTTGTGTGTGCTTAAGAAAATACCAGTATATCATCAGCCACAATAAATGTGATATCATAACTATGTCTTTGAACATTCTAAATACAAAATTATTGAACCAAACCTGGGGACTTAATCTTAGGGATATGTTTTATATCAGTTGAAACTGCCAAAATAAACAAGGCCAAAAAAAGTGTGTATTTTTTGTGATTTATATTGCTCTGAGGCTGTATCAAGTGTTTTGATATTTATTCAGTAGCATTTGGTTGTATGATTTCCAGCTTTTCTATGAGTCTTATCTTCAAAATTCCATTTATTCAAGGACTCTGTTTGTTGTTATCAGGCTGTTCTGTGAGAGTTTATCCTATTGCTCCCTAAAGATAAAATTTAAGCATGAAGAGAATTGCGTGCTGTTTCTGGAGGGTTAAGGTTTTATACAAAATTCTTGTAATTTGTTTGCTTTCCTATGCTTAAGTACACCACAATCTGCCTAATGGATGTGCTGAGAATGAAACTGATATAAAAGTAGGAAAATATTTGCTAGGGACATGAAAGATTGATAAAATGAAACTTAAAGTGGATTTGTCCACTTTTCTTTCTGCCCCAAGTTCTTACTGAGCACTTACAAGCCACCAGTCTCAGTGCCATGAAATTCCCTTTCACTTCAGTAAAGCAGGGCCTTCCAGTTCAGCATGAATCTCTCTTATAGAGCAAGATAGGTATAATTTACTGTAGTCTCTCAAAAGGTATTAAATTAATTAGTAAAATATATAAAACACGCATTTGTCAAAATAAATATAATTTTGCAGTTTGTTTCAATTATCAGCCAGGAATGTGAATGCAATGTACAGGAATTTTGAATATTTTTAGTCTTTCACTTACAGAAACAATCTGATCACTCCCACAGAAGCAAGATGTGGACTCAATCTGCAAGGGGCATGGGATTAATAATGACAAGGGCAAGGCTCTGCTACCCCCATACCCATCAGGACCCCACAGTGGAGCTCTGGGTGCACCAGAGCACACTCACGTCACCTCCAGCATCACTCCTGGCTTCCCTTGGCTTGTTTTTACCTACCCTTGCTTGCCCACACCCTGCAGAGCTCAACAGAGAGAGCAGTGCCCAATTCAGTCATCTTGGGATGCCCCCTCAGCAATGGGCGTATCGTGTAAGTACTCAAAGAGGAAAGGCTCGGATACTCACACACACCTTCTAATGATTTTAGCACTGCCTTACTTGATCCCTTTTGGGTGCATTCCCAAGGTGCAGTGGAGCACCCCATGTGTCTCCAGCACACCTGTAGGCCCGTGGGTTCTGCTACACAAAGCAGCAGCGCCACAGAGTTACAAGCTCAGATTTTGCAAAGAGCAGCACATGGGTGTTTCTGTTTAGTGCACTGCATCTCTTGCTGAGGCTCAGTAGCAGCCCCATGCTGATGAGTGCCTGCTTCTCTGGCCTCTGCCTCATCTGGCTCTGGCTTAGGGCTGTCTGCACCACGCACAGGCTTTCCCATCAGCCCCGCACAGTAATTGTGTTATTGGCTGATGAAGCCATCCATCAGGGAAAACACAACTTTCTTCTTTCTGCTTAGGGAGCAAACTTCAGCTCGCAAGATTTTATACAGCTGCATTTTATACAGTTTTTAATACACTATTGTGTGAGGTCTGCAGTGTAAGAACTTGTACTTCCAAAGACAGGCAATCTTCTGCACAGTTTCTAAAATGTGTTCCAAAACAGCCAACGATTTTGCAGACTGTTAACATTAACACTTAATGATAGGTCAATATTCATCTCATCAGCATATTTGCTGAATTTCACTTCAGCATGTTTAGAGAGTAATTTACTAGCAATTCCAAGCAAATTTTAGCTAGAAAATAATTTGCCCCTATTTGTGTTACAAAAATAAAAAGCAGACCTCATCACAGTAGTATTATATTGCAAATAATATTACCGCTTCAGAGGGCCTTCTGCTTTTCTTAGTTCCCTTCCTGCATTTTCTGCTAGTTACCTTTCAGCTCACTAATAAAAGATGATGAATTAATTAGTGCAAATGTATGATAATTATTGTCAGATGAAATAAAATACAAATGGGTTATAACTAATCAATAATTATGTACTGTGCTCAATCTTCAATATGCAGGGCATGTCTAAATAGCGTCATTATAATGAAAATTAAATTATTGCACAGCTGTGTTGATTATGGAGCACCGTTATAACTTTCATCCTCTTCATTTGGTTCCTGCTTAAGTCATGCTTCTGTGCCCACTTCTTAATACCAGAAAATGTCTCTCTGTTCTGTGCATTGATTTATAGTTAATATTGAGGCATAAAATTTCCTATTATTGTGGCTTTCTCAAGGTCTTTCACAGGTATTGTACAGACAGGCTCCAAATTCTTTCAGTGCAATAATATGGAAGCAGGGAAGCAATATGGAAGATTAAAGACAAACTTAAATGATATATATCCCTGTGTTTGGATTTAATCTGTGCCTGAAGATATTTTGACCTAAATTACTGAATATATTGCAGTGTCATAAGAGTCAGCTGCAGCCCAGCTCATTCTGAGCTACTCAGATTTAACTTCATGGAATATGGAACAAGTAAAATTATTTATGACCCATTCAGTCCCCCATTCTTGCTTTGGATTGAATAGAAGTCTGTACATTTGTATCCATATGTCATTCCATTAGTCTCTTGCTTTGCCTAAAGAATAAAAGAAAAAAAAGATTAATATTTGATAAATATTCAAAAGTAAAATACTGTAGGAGTGAAATATTTGTGATATGTTCTTTGTGGCGTATGTTTAAATTTGTGTATAAAGTTTACAATAGTCTCTGATGAAAACTATCAAAATCAGCTGCCGTTTGAAATCCAAGCCTCGTTCTTAACCTGCAGCTTGCTTGCAAATGGTCTCTAACTTTATAATGAACAGTCTACACCGCAGCACTGCGATAAAAAAACCACTTAAGACCAGGACAAATTTCAGAGTTCAAATACCTTCACTGTTTGACATGTCAGCACAAGAAATAACATTACTCTTCTAGGCATTTCTTTTAAATTGCCATGAATGAAAATACTGATCGTGTTATTTCACGGGTAAGTAGAATAATTATGCTATAGAATCCCAAAAGATCTTATGTTTTCCCCTTTGGAAAAGATGGTTAATACTATCTGTGGAATGACATTTATCACTGAGGGAAATCAGAAAAATCACCAGTGTGGCTTCCATTCTGCCCAGCACGTTTGCCTTGGACGTGGTAATCCTAACTTCCCATAAAAATTGTGGCTAAAGTGGTAGTTATTTACCAAATGGGTGATTTTTCATACAGCTTAATGAATGAGGATGTTTTCCACTCAGCATCTGCTCGCAGACTGTGCTGTCTCTGACCAGAATTGAGTGGTGAGGACATTAGGAAACAGAATGTTAGTCAAGAGCTTTCCACACACACAAGCTTTAGAATTGTTATTGACAAACATTGTTAACACTTTGAAGATACAAAAGGGATTCTTTTACTCTTTTCAAGTATGAGAAAAAGGAAAATGAAAAGTCCAAATCCCAATTTTTGATCTTAGGTTAAATGTTTGTAGAGAACTTCCCCGCTTGGCTAATATTGTAACACAAATTTTACCTCTTCCCCTTGGCCTTATCCTGCTGTATTGTAGAGAATAAAACTGTTGAGGTTGATGTTATTGATCTGGCTCCTCTACAATCAAAATACCTCTGGAGCGTGATTGAGGAAAACCCTCTGCTGTAAAAGTTGAACGCCGAATTTTCTTCTAGGGTAAATTTTTGTTTTATTATTTAAAGGTATCCATTGGGGGCAAGTATGGAGACTGGGAACAGATTAATCTATTGACAACTCCAACAATCAAGGCTGCCCATTTTCTCTATATTATATCCACCAAATTTTGCCTGGAATTCTCATGTCCTCTTCTGGTATTTTCATTTAGATTTTGGTTGAGACTTTCTGTCTGTCTTTTCCTTATTTAATGTTCTGCTCTCATGGCAGTCTGGAGGCAACCTTCAGTGCAAGTCTGGAGTGAGGCTCAAGCCTTAGTGGTGGCTGCTTGGTCAGACGCCTTCAAGAGCCCATGAGAAGTGGGTGGTGTGTCAGTTTTGACCTGAATCCAACACACAGTGAGTGACTGCACCACACTGTCCTGAGCTTCTGGCAGTGACTTCCCCAGCATCTCCATCTCATTCTGTGTGTCTCAGGGTCTCCTTCATGCCTCCTTACCCTTCCAACCCATCTCCCTTGGCTTGTGGTCATTCTGCCCTCTGAGATATCAAACAGGTAGCTCATTTTCCCACCAGTCTGAACCTTAGAAAAATTCTGGCAGAGATGTGCCTGACTTGATTCAGTTACACTTCTCTGCTGTTTTGAAAATGAAGCAACTCTTCTACCTCAGCAATTAATTGTGCAAATAATTCATTTTACCATAGAATTGGGTGTATTAGAATCCTATCATGTGTTGCATTACATTCAAGATTAAGACAAATGATTTGGTGATGTATTTCTGAAAATAAGCATTCTTATGGATTTAAGAAATATCAGTTGAAGAATCTGGGATGACTGGCAGGCAACAGCTGGCACTGTTAGGAAGAGATGTTTTAAATCCCTACATCTTCACAAAAGTGTTTGCTTTTGCCATGTCACGCTAAAGACATTGTATTGGTCATTGATAAAAATCAAACATACCCGTGGTTGAGGATAAAAGCAAGTTATGATAGTTTGGGACAGAAGGATCAGATGTTAAAGATCAGTATTTATAAATCTTTTGTTAGACTAAATTTCTGTACTTTAATTGAAGCAATAATTGTATTTGTAATCAATTAGACATATATATACATTATTCTGAATTTATTAATTTTAAATATTTGATTCATTTATTTCCAAGCAACCCCAAATATACTTAAAGAGAAGTACCAAATTTCACATTAAATTCAATTATCGTAATTAGTAACAGTTTTACTTAAGAGTGCACAGCAAACCTGTATAAGTTACAAGACACAAATATCCAACCAGGGATTCTATGACTGTAGAGCCTGTGGATGAAGCATCCATGGAGTTGGAGATGAGGCTACGTGTATTAGTCTCTGTTCCAGACACCTCTTTGTAATCTTCCAGATGTCTTTTTGTGCTTAGTATTTGTGTCATATTTACTGTGGAGTTCAGGCCTATTCTTAGAGGAATTTCATGTTCAGCTGAACTAAGATACACTGCTCATTCTTGAGTATCTGTTTCTTTAAAAAATGCTTTGTAGCTGAAAGCGCAACATTTTGTTTTCTATAGTCCTGACTGAATTGCATTGCCAGGCAAGTGTCCATTGGAAACCAGTCTGTTTTCTAACAGCACAGGCTGCCGGGGAAGTGGCTCAGTCACAAGCCCTGGAGATTAAAACGTGTAGCTGTGGCACTTGGGGACATTGGTTAGTGGTGAACCTGGCAGTGCTGGATTAATATTTGGACTGGATGATCTGAAGGGTTTTTTCCAACCTAAACGATTTCTACCAGACTTAGTTGGCAAGCTGCAGGGTTTTCTGGAGCTGCAGTACTGAAACTGCACTGCAACTGGGGCTGCCAGGGCCAGCTACTGTGCGTTTTCCCAACCTCATCGTGCAGGAAAGCGAGACGGCTGATAGTCCTGGGAGCTCTGACTTTATTCCCAGCTCCACTGCACAAACAGTCATAGTGTTTGGAAAGAGTCTTGATGGGGAACTTTGGGTCTCGGAAAGTTTCAGCCCTTCAAGCTACAGCAGCAGGCTCTGGGCAGTCTGACAAGAGCCCAGTCATCAAGGGCTGCACGTTTGGGTTGATTTAGGGAATAGAGAATTGACACAGTTATGCATTTCCTGCAGGTGTATATTTTAAAGTTCCTTCCCTTTCTTTCCAGGGCACAACAAATCTTCTAGTAAGGTGTGTGTTGAACCACAAAAAGGGAAATTTGGGGTTTTGATCAGCTCCAGCTCCCTTGAGAAGTTCAGAGTTCCCGACATTGTGCTGTTTGTAAAGGCATGGATCTGAGCATGAAAAGGCAAGTAGTGAAGTGAATTAAATGGACCAAGTGACAGCCTGGACTTCCTGAACCTATGAAATAGAGCTTGTAGAACTTATTTGACTTTGAGCTCTTAGTATTTCTTCTGAATCCTATACAATAGAAATCAGTTTTGGATCATCAAATTCCTTCCCTTGAAACAGAACAATCAAACAATATCAAATCTTATATTATTACAGGCCCCCTATTACATATCCTTTTCAGAAATGTAAATAATTCCCACTTTAAAGGCAAGATTTGCCTTCCAGTATTCGAAATGGAAGACAGTTCTGGGATATTTCTCACTTCATCAGAAACCTACGAATAGTTTGAACTCTAAATGTAATGGCCATTGTACAGTAATTTTTTTCATGGCCCAGCATTGCGTCTTAATTCTCTTCATTCTCTCTAAAGATGCCTGCGCCTCAATACATTTGTAGACTTCACCATGTCATAGCCTCCTTTTAGCTAAACCACCCAAGTTGCATGGGACTGGTGCCAAACTGACCACACAAGGGAACATGAGCAAGTTGTACCAAAATGTCCTTGGAATAAACTGAGAAAACTGATACATTTTTTTTTCTTCCATGATTCTTTGTTTGAAATTGCTCTTAGATAATTTCATGCTCTACGAAAAATATTAGATAGAAACATTTTAATTTTGAATGTGTTTTTTTCCTGGTTGACAGCTGCTTTTAAAGTGCTACTTAAGTAGGCCCAGAATATACTTTTCTAACATCCTACCTCTCCATAGGTCTGTATCTCTTACCCTTTTATGTTCACAATGCTGTTTTGACATGTAATCCATATTCCTATTTTATGTGTTATTCTTCTTGGGAAATAAGGTCTCTGAAAACGCTCTTCTTTCACCCCAGTGTTTGTCACACTTCAGAGTCTGTGCCTCTCCTGAGAGGAGCCCTGGAGGAGCTGGTTTTGTGGCGCGTTCCAAGTGGTATCACTTCTGATGGAGGGATCTGTTTGGAACTCAACGCTTCATTTCAGCCGTTCTGGTTGGAATTCATGCTTGTAAAAACATGCATTTCCTGCTGGCTTGCAGGCTCAAATTTCCATATCCTCTCCAGAGCAAACCTAAGGGATGACATTAAAGCTTTGTCTGAATGATAAGTTATCCTGCTGCAGAGCTCAAGGCCTGCAGACCACATCCTCAGCCCGGATACAGTGGCATAGCTCTATTTGAAGCCAATGGAGATGTGACATTTCACATCAGGTGGAAATCTCTCCTGTGAGTGTTAACTGTTGTGTGACTCTTCCTGCCTTGTTAGCATCTCACATGGAGTGGGAAGCAGACCCATTGGAGGTGATAGTTTCACACACTGAATAAGATATCACCCAGTGTGTGCTGGGGTATTTTGTTAAAGGAAGTGAAGAGCATAAGTATGGCCCAAAGTGCTTCTGTTCCCTGTAGGAATTTATCCAGCGTGCAGATGTGCTGCAATAAGGCTGTGTCGGTCAGGGATGTCACAAGACATGCTTTATAATTAACGATGATTTTGCTAGGCACAGACTGGGGATTGCGGTTAAGTTTTTCTCTCTATCCCTTTGCATTAATATTGGCTGTGCGAATTTGGCAAGGTTCTTTTTCTTTTAATCTATTTAGTTTTGATTTCAGTGTCCATGGCAATTTGTGTCTAAGAGCAGCAGGTGTGGATGTCCTTGGAAATGGGAGAATTTCAGATTTCTTGTAATGCCTGAGTGACTCTCCTTTGATTTTCTAAGTTCATCCTCTGTACTACCTTTTAAACAATTCATTTACATCTTTCTTCTCTCTGTATGATTGTACAGAGGGCTGAACAGACGTAAGAAAGTCCTGTAGCTTTCTCTGTAATGCTTCTGGCTCAGGAAATCTGAAAGAGGTGTGTAACTGTGTGATGTTTGCAGGTGTTCAGAGTTTGTCAGCCACCTTGCTGCCCTGTATTAGAGCCAGGGAGAGGAAAATAAGCCTGAAGGAAAGGGAGACAATGCAAACTTAATAAACATTTTCTAGTCTTCTCATTTGCTTCCACTAATGATTAAAAATGTTGCACAGCTTTTAGTTAAACTGCTCTGGCTTCACAGTGAAATGCAGACACACATTAATGCAACAAAAACCAGAGGACAACCTACATTCACTAAAAATGTCAAAGAGTACAACTTACATTTCTGTAGGTCAACCTTTCTTTAAGCAACATAAGTTTTATTGCGACTTCTATAATAAATAAACTTGTGAACATTGCAGAGATGTCCACTAATTCTGTTTGATTTAGAAATATTTCTGGATAGAAATTCCTAAATGAGAGAGAGGGAGAGATTTCCTAAACAGAAAGTATAATGAAGCAGAACTTCTCAAACATAACTGCCTGGCTGTACTGCCTGGACCAAATAAATCTGTGCCCTAGATCAGGGGAGGAGACAACTGTGCAGGCCCGTGGTCATGGTGTGATCTGACACACGACGGTGTCAGTGCAGGAGTAATGCTACACAAAACATTGCTAATGGGGGATCAAGGTAAGCGTACAAAAATATGGAAAATTATGCACTTCAAGTGGTGATGTAATTGAATTTTTTTGCTTTCATGTGTGTGCATATGAGAAACATATGATGAAAGAAAAGCAAGACATTATAAATTTTGTGTTGCTATGGTATATTTTGACACACACAAAAATCTACATTAGGTATTCAGGCTGCATATAACACCCAGAATAGGTGGCAATAAACCAAGTCAACATACTTAGAAACTGTACAGTCGCTTGGACTCATTCTACCGAAAGGCTTTCTTGAATGTATAATGCTCTTTTGCATATAAATAAGATTAGAGTCATGATTCTCTGGTTTGGCTATCAGGAGTGGGTGTGTGTCGGTTTGTCACAAACTGTCGGTTTTGATTTTTAAGGGATGCCTAAAGCCATCCAACTTCAATTGAAGGTTTTAATATTTTTTTTTAATTGCTTAAATGCTGCAAGAACAACATGTCATAATCCTGGCATTATCAGGGAGTTTCAGTGAGGTGGTTCTGTCTCCAAGCCCTCCACCCATTATGACTTTTTTTGACATCAACAGTGATGAAAGTGAGCAATTTCCCTGTAGCAAACAAAGCATAAACTAAACTCATCTGGTGCATTTTAGTTTTTAAGTATTGCCCAACTAGAGCAGGTCTTAAACACAAACATTAAAGTGAATTAAATTAATGTAGCTTTGCAGTAATAACTGTAATGAGTGTCCAAGAACCAAAACTATTCTACTTCGGCCGGTTCAAGTATTCTTGAAAGCAGCGTCAACACTAGTAGTCTGTTAATTATATGATCAAAGAGGCTATGATTAGAACAGATTAAGTGAGATTAAGGAGGCATGAGCAAGAAAGCATCAGCAGCACACAGGGGCCATGTGGCTATGTGATGAAGTCATTGATACACAGGCAGATTTAATTAGTGCAGGAATATATCAAGTGCCAGATGAGAATCAAGAAGAATTTCTGAGCTTTTTTCTACATGGAACAAATATATTCTGAGACAAGGAAGACAGAGCAGGTGCTTTAGTCTGCTGTCTGATTAGATTTTTTTTTTTTTTTTTTTTGCCTGTAGTATTGACTCTGAAATTCTTGGAGGTGTATTCTTCTTTCTACCATGACCTTATATGGATTAATTTCCAAAGAGTATTTTTGATTCTAGAACAGTGTAGAAGCTCAGGATCTTGCATGTAGACTGAATTAGTCATCAGAAAATACACACCTCAAGAGACGTTTAGAAGCAGAGAATATCTGTGAGCAGAGCCTTGTAGAGGCAGTACATTTATTTAGGAAAGCAGTTGCTCTACTCAAAATGAACCCCTACTGCAAGGCTAGCTGTCAGCTTCTAAGCAATACCAGTCCAGTTAATCGCGTTTTGAGGAGAACCCCCTTGGCTGAGCTTCCTTTGTTTTCTGTCCTCTTTACACTGCCAGGAATAACCAACCCCATACCATGAGGCTTTCTCACATTCCAGTTATGCCTCTCAGTTCCCTTCCATACCGGGCACCTTTCCTGCTCTCTGTCCTTTATTCTCATGTCTTTTCCTAGGATGATTCTTTGTCTTTTTACCTCTGCTGCATAAGCTGGCACCCTCTCAAATGCTCACACGGTCCTCAGCCTGTTTCCTCTTGCTGTGAAATGTTGTTTGTTGCTCTGTGTCAGAGCTTTGTTTCTCTGGCTGAAGTCATTTGCTTAGATGGCTCCAAGCAATGCTTGAGGCCAGTAAAGCTTCTGCTGGAGAGGATCCGCTTTCTCTTGGAGACAACAAAAGAGAGGGATCTGGCTGCTTGGAGCTGCCATCTTGTGCTCAGTGCGTAGGGAAGGTAAGAGGAAATTGGCAGCCACAACGGAGCTTTTCTTGCAGCAGAAGAGGCTTGCTCACAAAGGGCTGTGCATAACTGGGCCTATGTGTACAGAGAGATTAGAAACACAGCAGTGATGTTCTTCCAAAGGAAATCTGCCAAAAGCTCCTTAGTCAGAAGGACTGTGCCTCGTAACCCCAAGAAATGATCCAAGACCCATTTCCTTTTAGCACCTGCAAAGCTAAAGCATTGGGAATTGTTCAGTTCTTTGTGTCAAAATATGCCCCCTAGGTTTGGAGCTCGTGTTCTCTATATGCCTTGCTTAGTACTTTTTTCCGCACTGAAACCTGCTCATGTTCAGCATGGTTCTGTGGCAGGAGACGGGTTTCACTGCTAACACATATTTTTGACTGGATTGACACTAGGAGTGACAAAACTGATTTCTATAATTGATTAACTGGATGCTAATTGTAAGTTCTTTTGATACTGGCAATTATAAATTTTAACATCTTTAGAATAGATCCTAATACTGTTTGTAAAGTATTGCTTTGACAGTAAAATTTCTGCTGGCATCTGTTGTGTGTGTTTGTCTCCTCAGCTCTTTAATGTCAAAGCCTGCAAATGGTGCTGCCTGTGTGCACTTGTGAACACCAGCTGAACAGAACAGAGCTCATAGCAAGCACCTGCTGTTTTGTTTCAATCCTTATTGCTATTTTCAGCTCTTGTCATTCACAGGGCTTTTAATTGTTATTTATAGTAGAATAATAATAATGATAATACAAAAGTTCTCATTGATTCATTTTGTGGATGCAAGCAGTCCCTTTCCTAAGATGGAGAAGTCTTTCTACGTCTAAAGCCTGCTAAGAGAAGGTCAGAAAATCACCCTGCAACAAAAAGAAAAACTTGCAAGTTTATAATAAAACAAATAATTTAAGAAAGTTAACCATCTGTAATGTTTCAATCTTGAACAATTTTCTTCCATTTTGTTACACAGAGGGATGTACAGAATCCAGACTCTTGCCCAAATCTTTAATCCGGTTTCTCAGTGAATTTAAAATCAGATGATGGAACATTTGTTAACAGTGCATTAGTGCTGGTCCTGGGAGGGCACATGGACATATAGGAGAGATCAATTACAATTTAAAAGTTGTCCATTTGCCCATGTCAATGCATCCATTTAAACTTCCTCCTCTCTGGTAATTGACTGGATTGGGTTTTTTTTCTTTTTTTTTTTTTTTTTTTCTTTTTTTTGCATTTTGCAAAGACAGTGAGGAAGGTAGGGAGGCACAGCAAAAAGCAGGAGCTGTATCCACAGCTCAGCTGACTCTAGCTGGAATAGCCAGTGCCCCAGCTTCCTTGCCTATTTCCATTAGCAAAAGTTGGGTATTTTTCACAGTTTATATAATGATGAAAGAATCTTTCTGTTGTTGAGGTTTCTATAAGTATTGCTAAGGACACCACTAAAATGTGAATGTGTAAAATTGCTTTCTTCTCTGCTCACATTCAGTGTAACAAGATGAAAGATATTCACATATGGATATGACTGCCAGGACAGCAGGTTAATACTGATGTGGAGAGTCCAGTTTCATTACTTACCACTGGTTGTGTTCCACTCAGTTAATTAACAGTGTTAACAACGTTAGGAATGTGGTTTTGTGGATTATTTATAGCACGACCAAGAGCCAAATTTATTTTGAGTCTGAGAAGGAGATATTGGAGTGGAAGTTAGACTCAGCAACTCATAACTTGGGTCTGCAACAGATTCTTAATGGATAAGAGGAATTCTACTTGTAGGCTTCATCTTATTCAGCATTGAAAACTGGAGATGCTCATCCCTTGACTTCTATATAGGATACTGTGTTTTGTAAATAACCCAGTTAAAAGGGAAATTATCACATGAGCGTCTGCACTTATCTGTGGTTTTGTTGTGCCTTACATCCTTCAGTCGAAGAAATATTTACATGTTGGGGAAACTAAAGCATAGTGAGGGTAGGAGTTGCCTAAGGCCATACAATACAGTCCTGATAAAAGTGGGAACAGACACTGGATGTCTGAAGGGTCTCTCGTAGTTTTATCCATTCTCATACTCAGCACTGAAAACATGGCCCAACCCAAAGTTCATCCACGGTGGCAGAAATGGGCTCATTGACTCTGACAGGGATTAATTTAGCTTCATGGTGTGTGGCCTTGGATGCACAACACCCTAGAGATGGAAAACAGTCTGATTAAGAGCAGAATGTATTGTCAGACAGTGTTTTTTTTTCCCATAACTCAGCCTCTCCCTCTCTGGATGTCCTATAATGTTAATTTCTTAAGGGACAGATAAGCCCTTTGAAAGAGTTGTTTTGGAGGCCTATTACTGCTGCCTAAAAACAGGCATTTAAACAAAAGTGGATTTCCCCCTCTGTGTTACTAAACACTTGCTTGTTTGTTTTCCTGTTTCTGGTTAATACGGCCCATTTCAGGCAAAAAGGCAGCAACAGTCATGTTTATAACACAGCATGAAACATCGATCCCTTTCTGAAGGGTGCCCTTTCAGTCCCGCAGCTTCATTGACTTCTAGATAGTATCCATTTGTATTTCCAGGCATTTCCAGCATGTTATTGAAACCTAAACTTTTAGACTGAAGGTGTACAAGATTATGTGACAACTTCAGCATTAATTTAGCGCTCGTTTGCAATAAACCCTTTGGATACTTTGTGTTTCAGTCTTTTATAGACTCTGCACCCAGGGCAAGCAATGTGTAAAGTGTCTAAGAGGAGCAGAATAATTTTATTTCCTTTTTAATAACTAGAAGTGAAGGACTTACAGGAGTAGTCCTGGAATTAGACATCTTGAGCTCAGTTTCTTTCTCTGACCCAGATTGGCCTTATAAATACTGTTTAGCTTTGTGAGTTCCTGCTTGCATTTGCTAAAATGAAGACACTGGATCAAAATCAGATCTAGAAAACAGTTGATTTTAAGCTTGGCAATCCAAATATTTAAGCATTTTTCTATTAAAAGAGTAACATTGCTTATCTGAGAGAGTTCTGTTGTCTTCAAGTTGCAGAATCAGGCAGTTCAATTCCTGTGAAGCACTATTATTATTAACTATAGAAATTATTCTCATATAGCTCTGAAATTCTTTTTATCCATTTAAAAACAATGATTTCATATGTTGCACAGAAATAATTTTTAAAGAAATTTATTAATGGCTGCCTGATATCTTCAGTAACTCAGTGACATACCACTGCTGATATTTTAAGAAATTAGAATAATGTCATTTGTGTGTTTATGTATTTGAGCTTAAAAAGTTAAAACCTACAGAACAGATCAGAAGGCTTAAAAAACCTCTTCATGTAATAGAGCCTACAGAGGTTAACAAATCTCTCCTAATGTTTGCTCTCTTATTCATTAAAAGGCACAAAACTCTGTTGTCTGTACTGCACTAATCATGTATATGATTGAATAACTATTGATTTGTTCAGTGTTTGGGAATAAAAAAACCCTTGACAAGGCTAAGTGAAAGGGCAGGTACTGTTACTCAAATGGAAAAACAATCTACCTCATTACAAAAGCATTTTCAAGGACATAAAAACTTTGGTCTTGAATGGAAGCATTTTATTAGGCTGTGAAACTTCTCAAGTTGTCTGCAGATTTTTCAATTTTAGCCTTAACTTTCTTTAAAAAAATAAAAATCTTTTATCCCTGCAGGATTCTTTAGCTGATTTTTAGCTTTAATTTTCAGTGGTCCCATTCTCTTCTGAGGAAACAGAATAAGGTATGGACAGAATAAAAGTAATGAGGTTTTACTACGTCTTTGAGTGAGTCAGCCTTATACCTTCAGCTGCCCTTACAGGGCTGAAGAGAATTGTTCAGAAAGCAGTGAAAAATCCTCTCACAAATGTCGTTATTCTTATACACTTAACAGATGCTCTGGAAATTTAATAAGAGCTTTCCTTTTTCTAAAATATTTTTCACTTATTTCCAAGATAATTTTTCTTTTTTAGTTTGGATTTAGCAGGACCATTTTCCGTTGGTTTGACTTCCTACCCACCTGCTGGGAAAAGCAACCAGGGAAATAGTCCTTGTCCCGGGAGTGCCAGGATATCTCATGTGTTAATTCGTGTAGATGTGCACTGTCAGTCAGCGTAATGCTAGGTCATGGTAGGAATCTCTCTTTGGTTCAGCAAATTCAGTTGGTCCTGTAAAACTGACAAGAGGTATGTGGATACCCCCAGGTTCATTGTACCAACAAGTTAAATGGATTAGACCTGGAATAATCATCAGACAATGGTGCTGGATGCACATTTTCAGGTCTTTACAGTCTGTTGTAAGAATATCATGGCGGTAAGTGAAGCTGGGGGCATGAGAACTGCACAGGGAGAGAGGATCTCACTCCAACTAAACACTCCTGTGAATGGCTGGAAGGCAGCACAGAGCTGGAAAGCCAAGGGCAGAAAGTCTCATTCTTGGTTCCGCTCAAAGGACTTTATATTGTGCAGCATCCTGGCTAGAAAACACAGCCAGAATGTTCTTTATGATAAAGAGGTATTAGAGGCTTAATGTGGAACAATATGCACTGCAAGGTGTTTATAAAAAGGGAAAAAAATTTCCCATCATGGTAAGTCAGTTGTGCTCGATGCTAGTAACTCATAGCACTGCCCTAACACCAAATCCTTCTGTTTCATTTGGGAGTGTATGAGCTCTGTAAATTCCTCCTTGTGCGTTAATATAAACAGTAGATTTGAAATAAAGAAGAGAATGAAAAATGCAAAGAAGCTTTACAATATCGAGATCCTGGGTCAAGGCAGAGTCCTTGCTGAACGCCACTGGTATTTATCCTTTCTAGTCAGAGCCACAATCTTCAAGCTCAATTGCCTGGAGAGAGTTCCTATCTCTCTCTTTCTCCAGGATATTCATGCTGCTCAGAATACAAGCTGCTTTCCACTGGTTTTATTCCATTCTCCTCAATCTCTTCTGGAAGTGTATCATGTGGGACAGCTGCCATTGACATTATTTGTACCACGGGATTCTGGGAGGAGTAGGTAATTTTATAGGGAAGAAGGATTTTATACAGCGTGGGTCGAACACCTGTAAATTCACCAGTATTTCAGTGTCATGGAATAAGAAAAATATATTTCAGCTTTAAGGTGTGATAGAATAAATTTTGAAATGCTAGACCTAAGACGTATATGTTAAAGTGGTTTTTTTTTAATAGGGAACAATAAAGGATCATAATTATTCCAGAGGAAGTTGGGCATATATTGTTCTGGAAACTGGGATTTATGGTGATTATCTAAGTACTGATTACTTGGAGATTGAAATACCAAGTTTTTTTAAAATATGTTTCTTTTCTCCAGAGTAATTTTATGGTAGACCATCAATACAATCAGACTTCGGTACAGAAATACATTGGCTTTGAATCAGAAAAAAACATGTTAAAAATATATCTTGGAGTCTGAAATTGTATTTTATATATACTATTTAAAAGGTTTTCACATTTCAAATGCTTTATCCTCGTCTTCCTCCAATATTCCCACTACTCATAGACATAAATTTGTAGCCTGTAGTAATCTTACCGAGTCATGCATGCAATTAAGAACAGATGTGTTGTTTGAATTGGAGCATAAAATACCAAGGGATGAAGTTGTTTGTGTGATGAATACACTTAAGGCTTGATTTTTCTGTCATGAACTTTTCAATTTCCTCATGTTACAGTTTTAAAATTCAGTGAAGAATAAGAAACAGTAAGGGCAATAAATTAGAAGTTTAGAAAGAACGTGTATCAAGTCTCAGAAACATTGCTGTAATGGAAATACCTTATCTACACCAGGGATCTGCTTTATCTCCCACTTCCTTAGCAGCTCTCTCAGCTGGCAGAGAATTTACTTTTCTGGAGAGGACTCCTGGTTCAGTGATAAGTCACTGTCCATATCTGCACGTATGAACACGGGTGACATCCTTCTTGTGCAATGTGTGAGATAAGATGTGTTTGGGGTTCATAGGGGTGAAAACTGGGATATGAACTTGGTGAAATTACATTGTGGAGTGAATGCCTTACAGGGATGCAGTGCTAGGGATACAATCCAGGTAAACACACGTATGCTGGAGTCCAGTTCTGATTAGCAAAATACTTTGGACATAAATTATCCTCATTTTCTTCAGTGAGACCTCATGCTTTGCAAACCAACTAAATCAAGGCCCACAGTAATTAAGTGAGATGCAAAGTTGTTCCTGAGCTGCTGGAAGAGGGAAGTCATTAAGCAGAGGCAGTTTTGCCTCTTTAGTGGAAAGGGTAAGGTAAGAGGCAGAACAGGATCGATCCTGGTTACTCGCCATTGCAAATCCCTTCTGCGGTAATGACTCCAGGCAATGGCCCCTGCAAAGAGAGGGGCCCTGGGAGAGTTATTAGCAATGGACACCGGTACTTTACCACTGCCATGAGAACAATGTCATTATTTTTGGGCATCAACTGCTAAATTCTATGTGTTTTTGTCACTTTCATGTTCTTATCCTTTTTATATTCTGTTTAGTTACAGGCAGGGACTAGCAAGGGATGAACTGTTGTTTGCAAATGCTCATAATTTCATTTTATAGGGGTTCATCCTAATCTGAAGGAAGGGAGCTGCTCCTTTGTACTGAGAAAGTTTGGAAGAGTCATCTGGAAAGAGTCAGGAGAAATGAGTTGGGCATTAACTCATTAACCTGCATCTAATGGGCATTTATGCAATGGTCCTTTTAAATATGAGTCATGACCCATTTGAAAACTAACTGAAATTACAGCACATTTCATTAGGAAAGATAATTACCAATTCGTTCATCTCTAAAAAATTAAGTTTCAATTACAAAATGTTTAAAAACTACCTTGATATTTGGAACATAAATATGGCTTGTGTGCTATTGACAGAAAGGAAAAAACCCAAAACACCCAAACACTAAAACAAAACAAAAAACTAGAATGTACATTATCTTTTCCCAAATTTTACTGTTGGAATTGAAGGCTGCTGTTAAGGAAGGGAAAATTAAATATATAAAAATGTATTGTCCAATATCATAATAGAATATCCAAAAAAATCTCAAGTTCAAAAAAAATTGAGGGAAGTAACCAGTGTTACCTACATGATCTCACGTCACTGTCTTCAGAAAGCCCATGTTGATTTAACTAATCAAGTAACTAATGACTAACTAATTGCTTTTTTTGTTTTGCTTGCATTTTTAAATTAGGCTGAAAAACTTTTAAAATCCTGAACATGGGATTTTAATATTCAGGCATACCACTGAAATTATAGACATTTCTACTTAAGTTTGAAAGTGCCAGGAGTGTAAACTCTTCTTTGTGGAAAATAACCAAATATTTGTTTGAACTGCCATTTCCATCATCCCAAGTAAGGAAACAACCTTTAATCGTTAAACTTTGAACATTTGACACCGTCAGCTTTTGCCAGGCCAGCAGTTCTTCTGCTGCCTCAGGTGCAGATGCTTTCATCATATAACATCACATTTCCCTGGCTTATGTCGGGCTGTGAAACCCTGACTTTAACCTTTTAAAATAGTTTCAGTAATGGACAACGACATAGAGAGGGCAAATATGCTGCTGAGCTAAATCCAGAGAAATCAAGGGAATTGTGCCAGAAGAGAGCCTGGCCTGTGGCAATGGAGAAGTTTGCAGCCATAGGCTACAGAGGCCTTAGAAACCTTGGGAGTAGTTGAAAGAATGAGAACCCTTCTGCCAAGCTTTATGGGAGTACACCTGAAAAACAAAGTTGTTTCTTCCTCCAAACAATTAGGAAACAGATTGTCCCAGGCACTTCTTAGCTCCTAAATTATTTGGGATGTATGTGATAACAGTGACAAATAAGGGATGAAAATACAATTCTGGAAGTTACAACAAATGTACCTTTATGTTGGTTACTGTGAAATAACAAGGGATGAAAGTGATTTGCTGGTGGAAGGACAGAAACCGATTTTTTTTCTCCCCGGCATTTAAGAATTCAGGTGACAGAAGAAACTGGTAAGAGAGTGGAGGAAAATGTAATCAATTCCCCCTGGAAACATTTACCAAAGTCTGAGGAGAGGACTTGTGGTTTGGAAATGTACTTACTTTCCAAAAGGGAAGGTGACATTTAGTGATAAAAACTGGGGAAAAAAGAATTTAATACCTGTTTTTCTGATTATCCCTGACCTCCTACAGTGAATGTAGAAATATTTTTTTCCACTTTAAACAGGATTATATTGCTGTAAACAAGTTGGGGCATTAAAATGAAGTAAGGTGGAAAATGCGGTGAATTAAGTATGTGGCTTGACTTTGTAATTTTCTTGCAGCTTCAATAAAACTTCCAAAATCAGTCAAGACTGAAGAATTTGTGTTAAAATATTTTGTGAGCTGGATAAATTCTTTAATTATAGGCAGGATTTTTCAGCCAGGCTGTGAAGGAGATGCGAGACTCTAGATGTGAAATTTGTCCTGCAGCTTTCTCTCTTATTTAGCTGAAAATAGATGCATAAGGGAAGGTGTTAATGTTTGGAGAAATAAGAGCAGTGAAGGCTTGACCTATATCCGGAAGTTACACTGACATATTAAACATTAAAAGTAATTTGCAATTTAGTACCTGTTGAATACAATTGAAAGTGGCAAACTGAATGTTTCTGTGAAATGATTCAACATTCTGTGGAATCTCAGCTGCAAAGGTGTTTCTGCAGCTACAGCCTTCCTCTGTCTCGTCCCCACATCCCGTCGCCATCCCACCTTCTGGCTGTTAAATTAGCCTTAATTTTAGGATCCTAGCATATCTATCATGCACTCACATAAAAGCTGCGGGCCAGAAAACATTCTCTCTTTTTCTTTTAGCCACAGGCCATTGGAGAAAGAGCTGTCAGTAGCAATGCGTTAACTTTTCACCGAAACTGGATAAACAAAACATTTCTGTGAATAAGAAAATATATTACAGATCTTTCTAATATAAATTAAATTTTCCTGATTTTCCATATTTTAACCTTTTGCTAATTTTCTTGGAAACATCAGGACAAAATATTTTCAGATCAATGATTATTCCTGAGAGTGTTTACATGCATATAAATAAGTATAACAACAATCATCATTGCTTTGCCATTTCTGGCCTTAAGACTTAGGTTTTATTTCAGCCAACTCTAGAACTTCATTCTCTCTTCCTTTCTGAATCATACCCCAGTTTTCTCACTTGCATATAGGGTCAGAGGCAGAGAAAGGCTTTAGATGCAGAAACACCTTTGCAAATGAGATTCCACACATCTAAAGTTGTAATAAATGTTTCAAGGATGTCTCTTCTCACCAGCATGACTGAACCAGTGCTAAACCAGGGTAAACACTCAAAATCAAAAGCACGTAGACACGTTCTGTGCATTCCTCCTACCTCCTAAAAGTTTCAGAGTAAAAGAGGAGAGAAAGGGTAAAGAAATTTTAATTTTATTTGCAGAAGTCCTTGCAACTGTCTTGAAAAAATGGTTGGTTTAGAGGCCTGCGGACTTGTGTGGAAGTTGAGAGACTTGAATTTTAATTCAGCTCCTGGCCTGTCACGTGATCTGGAGCTCATTTTACACCTCCAGCTGTCAACCTTGTGATCATGCACCAGTTTCAATAAACGTGTACAGGTGTGTTTCTATGAGACTACCCCAAGCTCCTGTTGGGAAAGATTCTGGCTCTCTTGTAAAGAACAGCAAAAAATTTTTCTGGTGGAAGTTGGTGTTTTCAAGGAAAGAAATAAAACCTGTTCACTTTACAGAAGGTTTTGCCATTAAGCTTTTTCAAAATTTGCAAAAGACATACCAACACAAGAAGGATTGATTTTAGGTAAATCTCCTGCTTTTAAACAAACTTTAAATATTATGTGATTATTGTTGTATTTAGTATCTTTTCCTGACCAGCATCCAAAATAATTGTGAAGTAAGAAAATGAATTTGTAGTCATTTAGAGTACTCAGCAGCAACATTAATACAACAGCAATTGTTGGATATTTTGAGCATTGAGTTTATATGAGTAATTTTAATTTATATCAAGCACTGTGGGCAATTTTTACACATCAATTGCATTTCACTGATTATACTCAGCTAAGGCAAAATGGAGGCTTTTTCAAGAAATTTAATGCAACATTGCAGGGACCGGACACACGAGATTTTCTTTCTGATGCATCTTAAAAACTAAAGTTTTCAAGAAAAGGTTTAACAGCCCTTCATAAGTTTCAATTGCGAATAAAACTAAGTATGTTTGTATCCCATAATCCATGAGCTATCATGATGTTTGTTTTGCATTTTTAAACTGCTGCTCACTTTGTTAATTGCAAATTGAAATGAAAATATTAATCTAAAATAGAACAAAAATGGTCAGTGGAGTTTGACCTCACATTTAAAATGCAACATTTTAGTACATTTTAGCAACGTTTTAAGTTAATATTTAAAAACTATGAATGGAAACAAAGGAACCAAAACTAACAATAGCTCATTTGGAAAAAAAACCCTGAGAAGAGTTACTTCTAAAAAATTCTGTTATTGCATAACACTAGCACAGAGAATCACGTCAAGGTAATGCAAAGTTGTTTACTTTCGCTTGAGTTACTGGTGTGGATCCCAGTATCTTACTATTACAAATACCCTGAAAACTGTGTCTCCACATTGCAAGTACAGATGCCAATACAGGAATTAGTATTACCCAAAAAATCGTGAAGGTTTCATTCAAATTTTCAAGGTGATGATACTGGAAAAATTCCAAGTTGTGTAGATCCAAAAAACTCTCTGAACACATACAGTTGGCCTTTTTATTAAAAGTAAGGTGCTGGACTTTATTACTGCAGGTACTAATGTGCATCTTGCAAATCGGACTATGCTGAAGCACGTTTGCTTTTTGCTTTGAAGTCTAAACAACCATGGCACTTGAGGTGATTGCATGTGGCTGATTTAGCTCAGCCTTTCGCCCCTCCAAATCAGTCTGGGGCTCCTGTCAGCCTGTCCTGTAGAGATGAAGTGGTGTGAAGGCAGAGTAGGTTGTCACACACTGGGACACACATCCTTCCGTGACAGCCTTGCGATTTTGTCACAGTGGTGGTAGGGAAAACACCACATGAGGGAAATCTCGTTGGTACTTAGCAGAGTTTGTCTCGAGATCCAAGTGCATCCATAGGTCCGTGTGTTTCTCTTTGTTTACTTTGCAGCCAAGCCATGTCCCTTCTGTAAGAGTGACACTCCTTTCCCAACATGCCAGCAGCTGAACATGAATTTAGGTGCAGCACTGTTCAAGTTCCGTTTTAGTGGCCACAACTGTGCATCATTTTACCTGAATTATGCTCACCTTTGTACCCCTCATTAAAATATACTGCTGGGGGGCGTCTCTTATTTGCATTGTCCACTCCCAGCTGGAGACAGACAGAAAAAATTCTGGATCCCCATTCATTTAGAAACACCGTTTTCCCACCCATTTCCCCCCAGTGAAATGGAACCTCATTGATAACAAGTGACCAAGGGCACACAACAGACACACTAAATGACAACATTACTCTCTAGCACCCTGTGAAATGCTCTCATGGGTTCTAAAGTTGTGTTCAATACATCCATGTGAAGCATCAACAGCTTACACGTTCTCATTTCCCACTACTCTGCACTGCTGATTCACTGTGGAAAAACTGTAGTAAAATCAGAATGAGTTCTGTTTACATCTTCAGTTCTCCAAAGAAGTTCATGTCATTACAGAAATGCTGCCTCTTATTTTTTAGCTCTGTTCACAAATGCATCCCATTATTCTATATGCTTTGCAAAGGAACTGTTTGTTATGCTTTGTATTACAGGGCCCTCCTGGTAAGCAAAATAAAAAACCCTGACTCCTCTCTGTATAATACTATTTTTCATCCAGTTTTCTCTCTTGGCTTACGGAGATAAAAGAAGTCCAGCAATAAAACCAGTCCAAAAGTGTCTGGGTACCTAAATACTGATACTGTGTCGTTTGTCACTCTCCCTTTGTTTATAGTTCCTTAGTCAGTTTTCAGTCTGTGCTCAAGAACAAATCAGTTTGAATGATTTCTTTTAAGGGAGACTATTTGACACATTGTTTGATTTACCAAAGTCTTCTGGACTATATATCATTCTAAACTACTCTGCACCTTTCATCCCACTAACTGATAGAATTATTTTAGGAATGCATGATGCAGTTTTCATGGCAGTGTTTGCTTTCCTGGAAATCTATGCTCTGTAATAAATGCCTCTGATACTGGTAGTGCATACATAGTTCTGGGGCGGACTGGGTTTTTAAACCCAGTGTTCAACCTGGAAGAAACTGCTGGGGTCGTGAAATTCTCTGATTTTGAAGTTTGTATTGAATTTAGCAATATATAATACTTATGAAAAACTATTATTATTATTTAGTGTTTTTCTGAGGAAGAAATGCTAAGTACAGAGTTGTGTACCACCCACTTGTGGCTGTAGGATTTGTACACAACATGTTCTAAACAAGCAAATAGCTGGATTATCTACAGTTTAATCTACAGTGGAGAACCTCGGAGCTTGTGCTACCTGAAATAACTCCCTGGCAAGAAAGGTAACCAAAAAGAATTCAACATATATCTAAACATTTTATGGCTTGTATAGTTTTAGGATTTTTATGTTCTCAAAAGTAGCAGTACAAAATATCTGTATGGAAAGATCTTCCACTTCTACCTCAATGCTTTCAGCTTTCTCCTGATTGTAGTGGTGCATCCCCCCCACCCTTCCCACCCTGGGCCTTCTTTACAGTCTCAGGAATTTCTGATAAACATCGACCAAACCAGCTGAAGCAATTTTTGGCTCCTAGGAGCACATGATGTTGGTATTTTACATCTTGGTCCTGTGCTCATGGGCCTGTTTTGGGTAAGAAAATATCAGTACCTGGGTTTGAAAAAATGGATGCAGAATTAATAAAAATTTTACTCACTTAGCTTTACAAGAGTAATTATCATTACAATTTCATGGGTGAGATAACTAATGAGATTGCATGTTTTATTCTTTATTTGTATTCAGAGTGATTTTGATATGACGGGAGGAACAGCATATAAAACAGCAGTGTGTCAAAAAGCCAGCTCCTGAAGTATATAATATTGTGCAAACTGACACTGTTCAATACATTAATCTATTTGCATTTACCAAAACATGTAATATGCATAGGTTTTGGGCACTGTATTGACAAGGGCTTGCATTTGTGTCTTTTTTATTTATCAGTGGGCCCATTTAGGTTAACTTTCTAGCAATTTTAACATGACTAATAATAATATTTTGAAAGAAACACCTGAGGTAAGGCTCTAGAGACTTTTTTTTTGTCTTTGGAACTGCACCGCTCTGCATATTTAGGATTAAATTTACCATTAAATTAACACAGTTGGAGACATTATAATCTCTATTTAATATGATGATTTGAAAAGCTTCACTAGTAAAAGGAAACCCAGCAACCTTGTCTGGCTGTGATGGTAACATTTTAGCAGTAACTAAACCAAATAGCTCTCAGTAATTCAGGTGAAATCCCTGCTTTAGATATTTCTTCAATATTGGGTTACACACAGGAGCTACAAAATCAGCAGCTACTCTCCACATCCCCTCACAATATAAATTAATTACACTTAAGTTAGTTCTCACCAGAAAAAAACATTTCTAGCACATATTAAAATGTAGATCTGCCTACTGTTATTTTTGAGACCTTTGCAGCAATTTTCTTTTGTAAATAAATGTCCTCTACCACTAAATGAATTAAGAAATTTGTGTATAGCAATTTGACCTAAACAAAGACGATAAATGAATTCTTGCCATGATTTCTGGCCTGCGGTGTTGTCGGCTACAGGGAGGAAGTTCTAGCTGCAGTCCCTCCTCAGGATCTCCTCCAGGAGCAGCAGCACCAAGGGCAGCTGTTTTGTCAGCAGTTGCCAGCCCCCAAGGCAGCTCCGTGTGCGGGGTCTGCTGTGGGCTGGGGCCCAGAGGAGCCAGTTATGTGCTCAACATCCAAACTTCAAACTCTTTATTCTGGAGGAGGTTTCTTTGCTCACTCACGCAAGCGTTTTTAACAATCAAACCTAACTAGCAAAGCATGCTTATTACCTATCAGGTATTTACTGAAACAGCAGAAAATTTGGGACAAATAATGATTTTTTTTTTTACAAGGCAAACTAGCCTGAATGCTGTCTTGCCTTGACTTAGCCTACAACTAGGAAGAGTATTTGTGCATTAAAATTGCTGCTCCGTGGCGCACAGGCCTTTGGGCAGAGCTGTCCTGTCTGTGTGAAAGCACATTGCTCTGCACTTCATCTGCACTCTGGGACTAATTCAGCTCTGTGGAACAGAGCATGGAGCTGGATGGGAGTTGCAGATTTAGACACACAAACATGCCTCACTAGTGCTGCGTTACAGGGCTGTTACAGCTTCCCTTTACGTGTGTGCAGTCCTTGGCAGCTCGAGCCAGACTAAATACCAACAGTGCCTGTGCTGCCTTGTGAGTGGATGTGTGGAGCATGGAGTGTTTACATTGGAAAAGCTTTTCTGCAATTTTAAGGATGGGCATAAAGGAAAAGAAACATGGTATTTTAAACATTTCATGTGCCAAGATTCGCTCATGTGGCTGGCAGTTCTTCCCGAACCTGAGAAGTAGCTGAAATTTAGCCACATGAGTGAATACTAACTGGGCTTCTCTTTGGCTCTGTGGTTTCCACTGAATTCTGTGTTTCAGCTTTTCTAAGCATCTCTTCCCTAAATACCAGTTTTAAAACTGTCAGTTAAAGCCAGTTGCAACCATAAAGAAAACATTTTACAAATTGTTTTATCAGCAGTTTCTCATCTGCATGATAGGCAAGATGTGCTGGCATTTTTAAAGCTTTTTATTGTGTCCTTGTTCTTTTAATAAGAAAGGACTGTGTCCATCTACTTCTAAGCAGTGGTATTTTTCTTTGATATCCTTCAAAAATGTTGGTTTGTATCCCATGCCCTTGTAGAAGTTTTGTAAACTCTTTGGGAATTGTACTTACAGCCCTAGCATACATTAGCGACTGATGTTATTTGCCAAATTTTCTATACCTGAAGAGAGAACTCATCATTAGCTCTGAGTAGTGCCTTTCTGCCTGCTGGTGCCCAGTGCAGAAGCTGGATGCACATAGCATGGATAGGTTTCAGTGAAATTCAAAAAATGAGCCACGTAAGGTTTACTTTTCACCCTTTCATTAAACATTTTATTGTATTTTTGATTGATTGTTTCAAATGCAAGCAACAACAGCACCACACCAGGCAAAATTACTGGATACATGTTTAAGTGGGATATGAATAGGTGTGTGAGTCAAGCTGCAGCTTAACACATCAGCTCAGGGCTTTTGAACAATGGGGTTTTTTTCTGTACTTAGGGCTTTCATTACTGCAACTGGAGCCTTCTTTTTTCACAAATGGGCTATGAGAGAGTGGTGGAAGCATTGCCCAATTTAGCTGCTCTTATATTTTCTCTATGCCTTTTCTCCCCTTAAGGCTAATGTTGCACTTACAGATTTAACATGAAGTTTGAAAGCTCAGTGTAAGTAGGGCCTTCACTTTCAGTAGAACTTCTCTAGGTCAAATTCTTCTGCTTTGTTTTTAAATTTTCATGGCTTTCTTTACAAGACAAAAATAGAAGATGGAACAGCAAACTTGTTCTCAGTTTCACCATGCTCTTACTACAACTTTTGAGCTTTGCTCAGGGGAAAGTAAGCAAAAATAAAGGCACTAAAATTAAAACTGTAATGTGTATAAGTGTGCATAAGTGAGTGAAAGGACAGTAGCAGAGAAGGTGGACTCACACACGTTTATTTTCAAGCTTCTGGAACTTTTCAGTCTTGCCCCGCACTATATATTCTGTTCAAATGCAGTAGCAGCATAGCTTTTGCTGAGCAGCTCATAATTTAGAAGACAAACTTGGAAAAGCTCCAGTATATCTGCCAGTCTAATTTATACCTGTGAGGATTAAGATGTCCAGTAAAGCCATGAAAATGACTGAGTGTATTCCCACTTGATCAATTACAGCGTCTCCTAAGAAAACATAGGGGTAATATCTGCACATATATATTTAATAGGTGTCATATACAACCTGGGAGATATGCATCAGCAGTGTGTATATTAATTTAATAAGTCACTTAATGTTTTCATTAAAATCAGCTTTAGAATGTTATGTCAGGCAAAGCAATAAACACAAGCTAATTCACCAGTGGGTCAGACACTGCCCTTTTGCTGCAGCTGAGGTTTCCGAAGCCATGTCACTTGTCACTGCTTTGACCTGAATTGAGCTGAGGGTAAAGAGTGTAGTGAAAACACATAGCTAAAGTCAACTGGAGTAGCTTCCTTTGCTGCACTGACAATTATTTCCATAGGTGAAAATGTTATCTAGAGTCTACTGCCAAGCAGTTTTATTTCCATGCAGTTTTCATTTCTCATCTACACTGCTTTTACTCCGCCTCTGCTACTTGGAGAAAACAAAGATTTTGTGTTTTTTTTTTTTTTTTAAAGTCTCAATTTTTAAACCAGTCTAAGAAAATTAGATTGTCGTGCTTTAAACAAAACTGAGATGCTGGGTATTTTTCTCTCTTGCTTTTTCTTCTTTTTCCACTCCTTAAGAAAGAAGAAAAATCCTTTAAAATTGTACTTTACTTGTAGCACAAGAAGCATTAAATAATTTGGTAGCTGTTGTCTCTTTCCATATACCAATGAGAGCTGCATAATTCATGTGTAACAAGCTATTCAGCCACAGAAAAAGAGCGATGCAGAAGAGAAAGTGAAAAAACTTTTAAAAATTTTTTTTTGGTAAGTTGATATTATTGCATTGGAGCTAAACTATCTCCATTTCCAATTTAGCAGACTGGAAAATGACAATAAAAGCAGCAGATTTCAGTAGCCAGATTTTACCTTTCCAATATGTTTTGAGTCATTGCTAAATAAGAGAGATCGTAATACTGTGATGTTGATGCATTATTTTTTCCTGTGCCTTTGAGTTACTTGTGCTTGCAGAAAGCTTAGATATTCAAGATAACTTTTGCAATTTAAGGCTTATTGTCTTGTCTGTCTTGAATGCCAGGAGACACAGAGTGGTGGAAATGTGTTAAGGCTCCCTTAGTGGCAGCAAATGCTATCTGAGAAATGGAACACAAAAATATGATTCCAGCCTCTTGCACAGTGGGATACATTACAGCAGAAAGTTACCGAATACAGCTGGTCAGAGAAGGTGTGAGTTTCACATATTTCCCCATATCTTTGCCAAGACTCCAGAGTGAGATGCAGTTCCCGTAATTTACCTGAAATGTGGCAAATCCAGACAAATGCAAGGTTTTCGCTCTTTTTGTATAAATTATCCCGTCAGTAACCTTAATGGCATCAGTGTTTATTTGTGATGTGATCAGTGCTCAGTGATAAAACTGAGGGGACATCCAATGTGAGTGAAATGTAGCAGATCTGAGAGCTGGGCACAGAATCACCAGCTAGGAAGAGACCTCCGAAGGCCAGCTCCGCCAGCCTCCCACTCAGAGCAGGGCTAAAAGAATTGGGCTGTTCAGGGCCTTGTCTGGTCAAGTTTTGAGCATCCCCAGGGTTATAGATGCAAAAACTTCTCTGGGTGACCTGTTCCAATTTTGAACACCGATATCTTTAAAAATAAATTGAAAAAGATTCTTGAGTTAGAATTTCCCATGTCTACCAGCTTGTGTTTGTTTTCTCTTGTCTTTGCTCTCTGTGGAGCATCACTGTGCACATCTGAGAAGAGTTTGGCACCATCTTCTCTGTACTCTTAAGGGTCTCCTCGATGTTCTCTCAGCCTTTCATATTCCAGCATTTGCCATATCTGGAACCTAGGACCATATCAAGACAAGGATTTTGTGTTGTTTGTGTCCAATCCCCTTTCACCTGCAATTACCAGATGTTACAATTTGGCTTTTTCAACCCCCTGCATCAGTAAACACGTTAACTGTGCCAATGTTTTTGGGCACAGAACAGTCCTGAGGATGTCTGCAAAAGGTCAACACAAACTCACAATTATTTATTTATTTATTTATAAATTCTGTGACTGAATATGTGTGAAAGAAGCTGCTTCCCTGGTGAAAGTATTAAGGGTGTTATGCCAAGCTTCCCCTGTGGACACACTTGAAGAGAGGTCTAATGGTATGGCTACAGAATAATAAATGTCATCATTTAAAGAACATTAATACCATGTAAAATGGAATGGAATTTTAAATTAATTTGCTTCTTTTAAGACAGAACCTTTCTGGTTTGTTTTTTTCAACCATTTTTTTAAACGTAGATTAAAAAAAAAAAAAAAAGAGTACAAACCGGATGCTTTTCTAAGGCTGACTCATTCAGTGGCAATCTCTGATGTGAAAGAGGTGTTTTGCCATGCTCTATTGGGCAGAATGAAGAACAATGCCCTCCCCAATGTCATTGTTCACTGATGTACTCAGTGATTGCTACTTTTTGATCGGGAATGTGTTCAATCATGTAGTAGGCAGAATTTCATCTTTCTGAATGAGCTCTTGAAGAGCAGGTTTTCTGTTTAGCTGGATTCAAGAGCAAGTCTCAGGAGCTTTTAAAGAATGATTAAAGTGGGTATAAAGAGTCTTTGTACTGGAGAGTGATCTTTCTGCCCTTTTATGAACTATTGGAAGAATAGTCTACAAAGCAGACAAACCGAGGTGAAAATTATATTGCGAGTCCTAGAATACACATCCCGCAACCCCTAAACTGCTCTAGGGAGAGCTGATGTTGTGGAATCACTACTCTGAATTGATAGACAGCCAGACAGATGCACAGATTAGGCAAACATCGAAAAATTTGAAATTTCCATCTACTAAAACCTTGTGAATCACTAATATCACATTTTGGGATGTGTACATGCGTATCACATAAATCTTCACACACTTTTATTTTCCACATGCTAATTGGAAGACATTTCATTAAAGAAAACATAAAAATATATGTTCCACAAACTTTCCTATTATCAGGTCAAACCTACCTGTTTTGTCTTCAGTTCCAGGTCTTGATTTGTCTTTCCAAATATAAATGCTAACGTCTTTTTGGAGGCAGTCCAAAAAGAATAATTACACATTTATGTACAACATGTTAAGAGATTTACATGTAGAAATTTAACATACACCTTTTTCTCCCCCTGAATTCCATAAAGGTCTAAGTGGTCGTGGAAATGCCCTACCTGGACAGCTCACACATCTATTGTTATTCATACTTGGTTTCCATGATTACTGCTAGAAGAAGTAATTTTTGCAAGTGATTGTCTGAAAACAAAAGGTAGAAATATAGCATGGATACTGAAAAAAGGAACTAGATTTTTAAGTGATTTGGTCTGGATTCATTTTGAAGAGTTTGTGAAGACTGCTGCAGCTTCTTTTATCTTGTGTGGTTTTCACATCTCCAGTTAATTGGACACTCTGAGCAGACATTTGGATGAAAAGATCTTAGAAAGAATCATTAACCAAAACAAAGTTTCTTTTTTCCCCTTAGTTAGTTTTGTCCCATTTAGAAATGAAAAATTACCAAGCTGATAGTTCTGTGTGCACTCAATTGTCCTTAACAAGTGACATGTGGGAAGGATTACGAGAAGAACAATAAGAATTTTATTCCTAAAATGAGCTTCAACATATAAGTTTTTTCTGAGGAAATGAGAGGAGAAAGGGAGGTGTTTATGACTCATTCGCCTCGTCCTTTCTTCACTTGAGTTTCATGTTTGTGTTTTGAAATATGGTGAAAGAAAAGTCTTTCTTCACTTCCAACTTTATGAACATTTTATTTGCACTAAACATGATATAAGAGCTTTATAGGAGGTTGGTGATATCTGGAAATTATGTACCCTGTGTGCCACAGGATCCTGCACAGAGGTACAGTGTCTGCCGGCTGTATGTTGGGTTAAATGTGCTGCTCCTCTGTGTGCCACCATGTGCCATCTAACTTTTTTCTTTTTTGGACTGAAGGCCTCTTTCTTTCTCCTAACCTCTAAACAACTCTTAGTTCTGTAAAAAAATTGCCGTGGAAAATCAAGGTAGAATTCGTAAAGTTAGAGTGCACTATGCCTCACAACTTGCGTAGAGAACAGAGAGTTTCAGTCTTTCAGGAGTGCCTATTTTTTTTCACATCTTTCATTTGTTTAAATTATTAGGCAAAAACCCTTAGAATAGTACCAGGGCTTTCATCTACTCAACTTTATTCTGCTTCTGTCTCCAGAAACTTTTCTGAGAGACCAGAAGCACTAAATGGCTCTTTCTTCCACAGATATCCTGAGGGCAAAGCTGGAGGTGGCTATGCCACCTGCCTGGGAGGCAGGGATAGCTGGCTCAGAAATCAGATATTATAGCCTTCTAGCCAAGCAAAGTCGCCACTGCAATGATGATATCATGGACAGAATTTATGGGCTATTGTGTATTTATCCCGTCATTGCTAAGCAGTGCAAGCAAGCGAGCAAAACTCCTGTCAGCCATAGCATCTGTTAAGCTTTAAAGCACAAGTTCAAAATTAGACCCTGTGTTTGCAAATCCAGTGCCATGTAAAAATGTCATCTGGCCTAGATCTGTTTCACAGTAAATTCATTTATTGTGTGAAACTGAGGAGAGATAGCCCTGAACTCCAAGGTATTTGCGCTAAGAATTTACAGCGGTTGATACAGACTAAAGAATCAACCATTTCTGTGCAGTAGGACAGTGCAAAACAACGCCCTTGATCACACTGTGGCTCCAGAATAATCTCAGCAAGAGGGAAGAAGAGGAATCCCTGTTGGGCTTTTCTAAAGTTTTAACAAGGTATAAGGTTGTTTGAAGAGGAGATGGATTTCCATAGGCCACAATAAAATGAGACGGGGGTCCTAAAATATCCTAAAACCACACAATTAAACTATATGCCAGAACAAATAAAGACAGTATTTCTGGAAATAAATGTCCTCATTTTACCTTCTGTAACACCTGCAAGCTAGATCAATTGCTTTGTGGTAGGAAAAGAATTTTCAGGCAGCACAGAAGTAATCTCTGATCCAAAACCCCCTGGCAGTATCAAAAATCTGTCTCAGTTGGTCAGTGATTAGATCCTGGTGATAAGAACAGCATCGGAAAGTTGAACAGGTATCCTTTATTTGATGCTTTTTGAGAGACTCCAGACATGTGCCAAGAGCCTCAAAATAATAATTATTCTAAGCTACAGTTACGGAAGCAGGTCAGAAACCTAAAGTGGTGGTCAACTATTTGTCTGAATTCTGCATGCACAAGTGAGAAACCGCAGAGGAGTATTCAAATATACAGACCCAAAGACCGACATTATAGGAGTGAAGAAATAATATACAAACTATCAGTCACAAAGTATTTCAAAATGTACAGGGTTTTTGACTGAGAGTAAGGGCAATGCCTAAGGAGACAGCCTGGAAGCAAAACTGGTACAAACTTGGCATTTTTCAAGCGAAGCGCTGAGAGATCCCAAACACAGCTGTGCTGGAAGGAGAAATTGTGCCTGGCTGTGCTCTTTGGAGTGGGGCAAGGGGAGCTGTTCTGGGGGCATGGTGGCTCTGCAGCCTTATCCAGAGTTAGCAGGATGCATCTTGAAGAAGCTTCTGCTGAGTAAATCCAAGTGGCCACGCTGTGGTTTTGCATTGCATTGCGATGAGAGGAAAATCACATGCCAGAGGAAGAAATGTTCAACTTCCACCTTCCAGAGAGAAAGTAGGATCTATGAATTAGTCACTTCTGGATATCTGAGGAGGCACTCCAGGCGCTCCACTCTGCGCTCCAGGCTAACACACAAACCCCCTCCAAACTGCATGTGGTGAAGTTCGCTCTAAATTAATTTGTGCAGTATGAGATTTGTGAGAAATGAGGGTTTTTTTGAAGCAGGCCAGGCAGAAATCATGAAGTAGATGCACAGCTCACACCTGGGGGCAGAGTATTCTGCAATGAAATGAGGGCTGTGTTTATAAGTTAGATACAAACACCTGGGAATAGACCTTAATCCGAGGAATTTGGGTACAGTGGTCGATGATGGGAAAAACCCCTTTCCTATGAAGCTCCCCCTTAAATGTCAGGAACTTTTAACTATTGCAAAACTGTTTCTCACGAATCAGAAGAGAGATATGGAAATGAGGGCCTCACTTTTGATTTCAGGTTGCCATGTTTTGAGTTTGTGTGTTCAGACAATGAAGTGCTGTGCTGCTGCTTGGCTTCTGTGGAACGCTGAAAAAGGAAATAGAAAGGGGGTCTTACCAGCACTGAGAACCTAACAACTCATGGAAAAGGCAAAAATAACAGGAGGGCATCCAGAGCTTGAGATGTTTGTCCATTGTCAGATACATAGATTAACTAGTCAGTAAACCAAATGGCAGATTAGTGGAGAAAGAAACTGTAGGGAAGAGAGAGGAGATGAAAATCATATGACTGAGAACCTGGAGTTCTTTTCTGAGGTGGTTCTTTTGGTTTTAGTGGTTTTATCACTTTGTGTATGTGAAGCACTGTCTCTCAGCTTGTTCATTGCTGAGCAGCAGCATCAGAGACCGTGGCACAGTATTTGTCAATTCCCTACACAGTGGGATCAGGAAGCCAGAGGATTCCTGGAGAATTCCCAGGCAAATGTCACCTGTGCTCATACTTTTCAAATCTAATGTTGATGATTAGTGAGCTCCTGGCACAGAACAGAGTCCTGCTCCTTACCTGGAGTATAACAGACATTGAGGAAAAAGAAACAAAGTCAACAATTTAAACAATCTTAACACACAAGGAATTTTTTTTAGGTGGTACCCATTTTAAACTTCAAAAACTTACCAGTAGAAGTAGTTTGTTCTTAAGATTTATGGAGAGTCTTATCTTCAGATATGCATGTACAATTATTCTAGCTTAAGGTTGTGAAGGATTTGGGTCTTACTTTTTCATACAGTGGGTCTTGCTTATGGCAGTCTTAAAAAAAATTAAATAAGATAGCAATTGTACTGTGTTAAAAATTGTAATTTTTTACATTATAAATTAGAATTTCAAGTTGTGGTAGCATTTTTTTCTTCCCACATTATTTTTATAAAGCTCAGACCTAACATAATTTTAAATCAAGCAATTTAAAATCACTGATTCAAATCACTCCCCTACTGTTTTGGGTTTTCCAGGACAGACAGGAATGAAAAGTAGGGGTTTTTTATGACAGGAATGTTTGAAAATGTTTGTATGTGACTGCTTGGTGAGGATCTAATGGGTTTTAACATTAAAGAAAGAGAAAAAAGTCTTGCAACAGCATTATGGCAAAGCTTTTAAAGACAGAGCAGTCAGGGCATGTAAAACTGCAGTTACTATAGTAACAGGATTTTAGTCCTTTATAAATGAATGTGGAGAATTTGGAGATGTACAATCTGACAGAGCAGCACCATGAAAGTCGTCACATTCATCACTCTTCCCAAAAAGTTGGGTTACTGTAGAACGGAAAAAGCCCCACATATATGCAGAGGGAATATACAGAGGGAGCAGAAAGGATCTTACCTGGGATTAACTATGTGTATGAGAAAATGGACATTGGTGTAAAGAGTGGAACTCCCCAGACAGGACTCCCAGGGTAATCGATGGAAACAACCAACTCGCAGGTAGGACCCTTAGAAGATTCTGTAGAGAAAGACAAGGACTCAGTCAAGTAACAGGGAGTCATGGAAAACACAACTACTCTGAAGCTTGCACACAGGTGTATTTTGGATCCACGTTTATCACCACTAGGTTAATTTAAAAACAAAGGGCGTGTCCTCCTCCTCTGAATCATTTGTAGCCTAAGTGAGGTGAAATGGGGTTTATTTTGTTTTGCTTTGTTTATTTTTTTTAAGAGTAACATTTGTTATATTGCTCACATTTCCTCCTGGGGACACAAGGAGAATAAAATTGTGGGATTTTTATGGGTTGTCAGGTGTCCTGTTTAGCAGATGTATTTAATACGATAATAACAGACTGTAATATGTAAACTACGTAATGAAGTTAGAAGCCTGAAGTTCTGATTTCATAATAAAATCTTTACGATAAATGGTTGTTAGTTACTAAGTCTGCTACAGCAGGAGTCTGCTATAACCTTATAAAGGAGGTTGGAGAACAGAAGTCTGTTCTGACCCAGATTTCCTTATGCTCCAGGAACTTGAATTTACAACAGTTCCTCTGTGTAAAGGGAGAAATTAGTAACCCTAGAACACAGGGTGCTAAGAAAATAAATGTATTATAGATTCAATAACACGCTCACATAACGTGTTTAGGCAGTTTAGGTGAGCTTAGGGATACCCTAAAATAAATGTAGCTCCAGTTTTTTATGCCTTGGAAGTGTTTCCTGTTAATGGAAACATAGCTGTACATACCATAATGATAAAGCACTGTGTGATTCTGTGGAAGAAGGCAAAGAAAATTAAATTAACCTTTCTATTCAGTGAGTTCTCCAAAGAAGGAAGAGAGGAAAGGACAAAAAGAATGCTTTTTATTTTCTTCATATGCTCTCCATTCTTTCAAGTTACAGATGTCTTGTGTTTAACAGGCATCTGCTGTAAAGCAGGATGAAAGAAGGTCACATCAGGAAAGGCACGAATGTGTAGATTTAAGAGCATTATCTATTTTATAATCAATCTGTTGAACTTAATAAAAAGGGTTTCATCAAGTGGATTTTCATTTTGCACTCAATTAACAAGCAGTCACATTTCAGAAACTTGTAACTTTTCCTGCTCATTTTCCCTCCCCTCAGAGTTTCACAGTACAAATGAAGTGTGTAAACTTTTGTCAATAAAATCGTACTTGAGAGCTCAGGGGGAGTTCCTTGTGCAGGTTGGCTGCTGGGAACCTTCATAAAGAGCCGTTGAGGAGATGAACATTAATGCCAAGCTTAAACCCAGCAGCAACATTGCAGTGATTTGTCTCAGGGGCAGATGGGAGCGGAGCTGTTGGGATGATTTGCTAATTCCAGTGCAATGCTCATTTTGGACAGTGAGAAGTGAACTAGTTCACTTCCTTTCTCAACTCCTGTTCCTGGACTTCCTCCAGCTATAGCAGCCTGTCGTTGGTGCTCGAGCGCCCATTGTGGGCTGTGAAACTTTGAACCAAATTAAAAACTTGCTTGCGTAGATGGAATATTTTAGTTATGCATTTACTAGAAGAAATTTGAAGATTCGCAAGTCTTTGCCATATAGTTAATGTGAAAAAAAGAAGAGGGAAAAAATTCCCTTGCTACCTGTTTAGATAAGATCAGGGAAGGTTTAAGGTAGTGATAAAAACCATTATCAGCTGTTGTACTGTGAGTCACTTGAACTTCGGTATGAGTGGAATGAAAAGCTGCAGATACTAAGGATGCTCACTGTCGCCATAAAGAAGGAATGTGCTGACAGTTTTACGGAATTCAGGCTGACCGCCTATCACCTAATGAATGCAATGGGTATTTTAAACCAGCATTAAATTCATATAGATACTTAATTGAACCTACTGTGGTTTGTTCATTAAAAATAATGTACAGACTGTGCCCTCTAAGTATTCCGGGATGGATCTTTCCAATTTTTCCTGTTCAAACTGTTTCTCTGTGTATAAATAGAACACATAATTATAACTTATGCTAAGTGGCTCAAGTTTCAGTTATCTAGGGATCTCAGCTTTACTATCAAAAGGAAAATACATAAAGATGAAATAGGTCTGAGGCGTGGAGGATCCAAGGAAGTAGCTTAAAAATAGAATCAAAATTAAAACATCTAATTGAAACAAACTATTTTTGAAGGACTTGAGAAATATTCGGTCAATGTAGGGTCTGATCTAAGAGGCAGTATCTTCTGTCTTGTCTTTCTGAATGCCCTAGAAATTAATGCATCTTACGGACTCGTTGAGGATTCAAATAATAATGAATACGTGAAGTCTAAATACTGCAAACATTTAGTCATTCTGACAAAAATGTCTCATAAGAACTATTAGAAAGTGGGCAGATGATATAGTAACATATGTGTAAAATCACTGTTTATGAAGTACTGCTAAAGATTACCGCATTAAAAAGTTGAATGCAGTACAAACTCTTTGCCATCTTGACCCAGCTCCAAGGAAACAAAGTTGGCAAAGGAAGATAATACAGCTAGAAAACAATCCAAATGAAATGTTTGACAGGTGTTAGTCCAAGAGGCTCAGGCACAATGACAAGGACTACAGCAGAGGTACTGGTGTTCCTCCTACTCACACACCTTCTGAGCAGCTTTGGAGGCTTCAGCTCTGCTGGCTGCCACATTCAGACGGGGGACATGAACTTAGGCATATTGCTTTTCCAAATCAAGTGATGTGGAGTATTTGAAAATGGCTTTCTCTTAATCTTTCCTATTTAAAGTGCTCTACTTTGCAAAAAATAATGAATTATTCATTGGACAAGAAAAATAGAGAAAGTAAGAACTCTGAACTGAAGCATCAATTATTCATGCAACTTTAGATCCCATGACTTTGAGTTGAGAGGTGAATAGTAGTCAAAAGTTTTTGATAAAAATCTTCCTAAGGATTAACTTTTTAATATCTTTGTCCTAATTGCATATATTAGATGTGAAAATTATCTCATTATTTGGACAGAAAAAGGCAAGATCATATAGTAAAAATATACTTTGGTATTGTCACTCTTCCCATAAATGAGCTTTTTACTCTCTTTTATTCTTAATAATGTTGAATCTTTCTATGCTGACTGATCATTTCCCAAATTTCTGTACATCCTTTAATAATTGAGTTTTTTCCAATTTATGGACATTTCAAATGTAGCTGTATGGTTGACTTAAAGCTTTGAATCAGAACTATATCAAGCCTTACAAAAAGTTTCTTTAACGGGAGAAAAAGAAGAATGGAAATCATCCACAGCTGATCATTTGATTTAGGTCTTCTTTCTCACAGGCTCACTGCAGTTTGCCAGCCTGACAGAGCCCCATGGAATCTGCTAGCCAGAATATTATAAAATAGTCAGTCTCATTGTATAAATTCCCTATTCCCGTACGCTGTGACTTAGTTATCAACCAAAATGTGGTATGCATGGGAGGTTCAAATGACAAATGGCTTTTGGATGTGATCTTTGCAACGTGCACCAACTTTCTGCATGTGTTTTTGTAATATTGGTACAATGCTTTATGACTTAAGAAGGATTAAAAATGTACATAAATATATGTTAGTAGTAGCACAACATCTGTAAAATGGTATTAAACATTTTAAGGTGCATTCACAGAACATTATGAATGTTAAATAGGCGACAATAGACACCTTTATGAAATATTTATCGTGCACTCCGGGTTTAGTTATGCTATAAAGCTGTTCGAGGGCCATCGACAGAAAGTGAATAGAGTTATCAAGGTTACAGTAAGCTGTTCATAAGGAAATGTGCAAGCTTGAAATTAAGTACTGAACGTGATGACAAAAAGTTGACAAGCTACAATTATACAATAAACTGCAGTCTGATCCAGAATAGCCCCCTGAGGTGCTCCATCTTTCTTTGAAATATGGCATAAGGAGCACTTGTATCAAATTTTCAGCCTTTGGAGTACAGCAAAATGAAATTGTATCCATCACAAATCCCCTAATGAGTCTTTGAGGAAACATACGCAGTAAGTTTGAAAACATAATTTTGAAAAATCAAGAACTACTTCTGTTGTTAAAGGGCTGATTGATGTCCTACACGTCATTGTGATACTGACAAAACAATTCAAAATACAGAATTTTTCAAATGTGAATTAATGTCTTCTCTTCATCCAAGCCTGATGAATAAGTTTTAGATATCAATTTTCTAACTCTATATAAACTAATTCTTTTTGCTCCTCCAAACAAGCAATACAGATTACAATGTAGTTTGCTATTCTTAAATCTTTCTTTCAGTTTTCCTCACTTGAAAGTGATAGGCTGTAAAGAAATTTCAGATATAAATATCAAAAGGGCAGTGTTAAGATGAAAAGAAATGGTAATATTAGTTCATATTTATTAGGAGACAAAACTAGCTCTTATATTACAGACATACAACCATGGTTTAGCGGTGGACTTGGCGGTGCTGGGTTGATGGTTGGACTCGATGATCTTGGAACTCTGTTTTTCCGACATAAACGATCCTGTGGTCACAGTTTCAGAACACTGAGAACAGACTCTTACCTTGTGAGAAGACTCCTGACTGGTTTGCTCTGGGTGCATACTGTAGATTCTGTGGTCTCCTGGGAATCTAAATGTTGTTGGGTTCTGTGTAGAAGTGATGGCTTGGTAACATAAGAAACTGAATTTTTGCTTAAAAATTCTCAAATGGTCACTGTAGTGGAAACTTGGCTACACTGTCCCGTGGGTGAGGTCCAAACTGAACTAGGAAGAACCACTGCTAAGAAAAACAGATTGTCCACTTCCCCACATCCACTTAGCTCTTGACATGTCTGCAGAAACTTTCTTTACGCTAGTAAAATGATTTGGAAATCGTCAGCACAGTCTGATGTACACATTCTTGTCCTGAAGAAATACCACAAGTGTCCGAAATACCCTTAAAAATATTAAAAGCAGGTAAATGTCCTAAATCTTTCTGAAATTCAGAGTGATCTGGATATCTAATTTTCCTGGACTCCTGTAAAACTTTAAAATCACTTCATATACCGTATCTTAGATATATTTTTCTCGTTTACTGCTATTACAAAGCAAAAGCCAGTGTTTCAGCACTCTTAGGATTGCCTTATTTTTAAATCTGTATTTTTCTGTAAGGCTGGCTGGCTATAAAGTCCTAGAACATTTGCCATATTTTCTTCTTTCTGTGGGTACATTGGGAAACTGGTAACGTTGGTAGAGGAGTCCAGCTCTCCTACAATATTCAAATCAGGAAGTCCTTGAGATGAAAACTGTTGGAAGCTGGAGAGCACATATGTATCAAATGTATTTCTTCCATTCTTTTGTCATCTGGGCATTTTTCTTGTAACTGAAAGGAGATGGGTTTTGATATTAACTGAACCTTTGTTTTGGCCCAGCAGGATCATTATCGTCTTCCTCCCTTTTGTTCTGCTTGCATCTACAAATACAAGCAATTTTTAAAAAGAGCATTTTTCTTCCTGGCTGTTTAATCCACCATCCTCATAACTTACACTGTAAGACCAAAATGTTACCTGAAGTATTAAAAGAAGGAATTCACCATGACTTTCAAAAATTTGTAGTGATTTAATATTTCTTTTTTGGCAACAATGTTTTCTTTTTCCACCTAAAATTATGCAGCGAGCAAAACTTAAAATAACAATAAACTGTTAGGGATCTGGATCAGGATCTGGAGTTACATCAGCTGATGTAAATCGTTACAGCTCCACAGTCTTCAACAGAAATGCACCAACAGTGCTGACAGGGACATCCTGTTTATGTTTGCCTAATGGGATGTACAACTTCCAGGAGGAGAGTCTCTTCTGCTCTGAATGCCATGGTTGTTTCCATCCTGTTGAAATGTTCATGAATGATGTTCAGTTAGATTTACTTGGCCTTAAAATGTTCTCCTGTTGGTAATTGCCTGACATAGAAAAGGCATCGTAGAATTGCTTCCAGGCACTGTATTTCCAGGAGTATTTTAATATTCATATTAACCAGTAGAGAAGGAATTTCTTTAAAATACATATTTTAGTGTCTTGGTTTGTAATAAATGTGGGCAAGTAGACTGCCAGGTTTTAAAGGTAAATAGTGAGCTACATTCCCATTCTATTAAACTCACACAGACAGGCCCTTAGCTCCTCCAACAAAATCATATCAATTTTCTGATTGTTTTGATTGCTTATTTGTTCCAAAATGACCTTCAATAAGCATTGCTTTCCTTCCCATCTGCTCAGAAAGAGGTCAGTAAAAACATGGCTGTCAAATATCTGTCAGAATAGATTTATTGTACTGCTTAAACCTGTTGAAGTAGATTTTTTTCTCCTTCTCTCCTATAATCTGACCCAGGGGTTAAATTCTCAAGTATAATTTTTTTTTCCCTCTTTTTCTTCTTGACAACTTACATGAAACAATACAGGTGTGAGTCAAATCTCTGGGGCACAGAGTGAATGGGTATGAAGCTTCTTACTGCTAGCAGAACTGGCTTTTAAATGTACCTGGCTCCAGGTATTTTTATCAGTTGATTAAAATAAACAAAACAAAATCCCATTTTATTTCATGATTCAATTCTGCGATAAAATGGATGCTTCACACAGGATTCATTAAAATTACAACACATGTCTTGAGCTGCATTTGCAATCCAGACCAAATGGAATAAACTTTGGGAGGTTTTCCTGCCCTTCCGTCCCCTCCTCTGTCAGGTAGGCCTGGTGCAGAAACAAATCTCTGCCAGGTTAGCACTGGAAAATTTAACTCAAGTCCCTTCACTTGTGTATAATTTTCTTTCCCCTTACAAACCCAGGATCACATAATAAAAGGTAAACAAAATCCTATCGAAACAACATGGTTGCATTTACAATTAATTCAAATCTGCCATTATTCCTTGTTAACTTTGTTCAGCTGTAATCATCACGGGTTCATAAAATAGCACTCCTTCTGAGATGTAAATTTAATTCCATTGCCCCTTGTTCCAAGCATACATTGCACTTAGTAACTGCTAAACAGTGTCAATTTGCAGAAACTCTTGTAAAACAGTTCCTTAATTTCAGGGGGAATGATAACACAGGCTAAACACACCAGGGGTCATCAGCACAGCCACCCGGGGATTATTGCTGCAATTTGCAGAAGGTGCTTTGCAATGTGCTAAACCAGACGAAGAGTTCACTAACTGGTCGTCCAAAGACTCGCAATGGTGGGCAGCAGCAAAAGTCTGAGTTTCCATTTGCGCCTTTAATACCCTTTAGAATGATTCTGAAATGCTAGGGCTGCATGGTGAGCTGCTTGGTGAGAACTGCATGATGTTCTTCGCTGGCTTGCTGCTGCTCCTCACCAGCTGGTAACAATTTGGCTCTGACAGACCAATGTTTGGGCGTTTTTTGCTAATGGAAGTGTTCCAGTAAGTACAAAAAGGATAATAGTGTCAGATGGTGAGATGCTGGCTACCGTATGATTGGATTTCTGTGAACGTGGTCGCCCTTTCCAACAAAATTTTGGAAGAAATGGCAACTGCCCCTTTGTCCAGGATATCGAGTGCCTGGAAGTCATCTGGAAACGTAACAAATTATCAGCTGATAGCACACTCCCCCTGCACGTGTGACACAACCAGTGTGCTGTAGCGTGCATTTTGAATGAAAGGGAGCTTATGAAACACAGTTACAGAACATAAAAGAAAAGGGGAAAACAGCAACATAGATGGGAAAGCAAATCCTGACTTTCTAAGATAACAAGAATCATGTAGGATGCTTCCCCTAGCCCCTAGAATTGACAATGACTGCAATCAGCATGGAATGCTGTAGCATTGTGTTTAGGTGGGCTGGTGAGCCCTTAGAAGAATAATAAGCTATACCTGTTTCAGTGATTTTATACCAGGTTTTGCATTTTAGAGAAATGAATCTTTGTGTTTCAGTAAAGCTGGCTCAGCACGTGAAATCACACTGAATCTGTTGCAGGGCTTACCCTGTGTAGGACCTCCTGAGCAGGCTTTACATCCCCCAGCTGTCCTGGAACGAGGGGCAGGAAAGCTGCCAGAGCTCGGCAAAGGCTCATTTATCCTACTGAGAAGCAACCCGGTTAATTAGCTCACGCATTTCTTGCTGCTGAAGCAGAGACACTGTTTCTGTTACATGAACAGCTTCTGCTGCTGTCCTCCTGGGTCTGTGTGTGCTTCCTGGTGGGATGCAGCTTGGGCACGTTGCAGGGTTGCACTTGGTAGGAAATGAATCCACAAGAGAGTGAATAACTGAACTTTCACAGCAGAAGGAGGCGGTTTTGAGAGCTGATGTGGTGGTGCACTACAGGGCTTTGGAAAAGACAGCAGTGCCATTGTCCTGTAACTCTGACGGCCGCTGGACTCGAGGGCTCTCTTATGCCTGGGATTGCATTTTCTGAAGCTGTACACACGTGCCCATTGCTCTCCCACTCCTCTTTCCCACCGTTTTCCCTCACTCCTGCACTGGCCATGTTGCACTCTTGGTGCCTACTAGAACGGTGAATCCTGTGTCTTCTGAAAAGCATCCGAACCACTGAATCTAGTGGTATCCACTGAGGAGGGAAACACCAATGAACCAAAAATTAAATTTGTTAATTCCATTAGGACTGTGACTCAAACATTTTTTACATACCTACACACCTATTACAAATTAACTTTTAAGGGTAATTTCAAGTACCTTATAAGAGGTGTAATTAGGAAAAGGATCATTAAGGTGGATTTGACAGCAATTTGGTTTGCTTTACTCACTTTATAGAACTTCATGTAGCAGGTGCAAAATCTTTGTCTGTGGTGGTATTTTATACTTTAGGAGAGATGCAAAGCAAATATTTCAGATCAGCCAGACTTTCCAACTGCCACCTTCCCCCAAAACCAAATGTGATAAATAGATGTAGAAAACATGCTGACACATAAAGAAAATTGGAAATACAGATCTTAAGCTGTAAACTGACACGGTATCTGAAAACTTCTTTAGTGCCTTCTGCTGTGAACTGCTTGTTTGCAAAGCCATTAATACAATGTTCACTTGATTATTCCCAGGACATCTGTACAGCACCAACACTGACAATCCCTTTTTTTTTGTTGTGGTTGGTGGTATTTTTTTTTTTTTTCTTTTAATTATTTCTACTTGAGCTGGAATTTTAATTAGAATAATCATGTTTGTAAGAATTGATGCTCACATGTCGAAGTGCAAAATTTGTTATGTATTAACGGTGTAGTATATTTGATAGTGTTGTCAGAACAGCATTTTATGGAGTGTCCTTCATGAGGCAATTTGGCACACTATGCAGCACATGAAAATTTAGTGGGTATTTTATAGCACACAGGACCCAAGTAAGAAAGGAGGCAGAGATTGTAAGATAGATGGAGCTGCACAAACAAAAGAATTGCTATGAACTGTGGCAAAACAGGGTCAGGGGACAAACAAGGTCAGGTTTAGAGCAGAATTAATGGGTGAGAGAGGAGATGGATCTGAGATCTGACTTACAGTGAAATGTATAACCAGCTGAACAAATTGAAGAATTTTGCAGTGCTCTGTGTGTCAGCAACTTCCTTTTGCAAATCTAAGAGCCATTCTGAGGCTTAAGAAGCTCAGGTTAAATCCTCTGCAGGCTAAATAATGCAGTTCCATTGACTGCAATGGGACTATTCCAGTTTACCCACTGATGATCTGACTTGCAGCTTTTCCTGGTAAAGGGATCACAGACCATTTTATTCTATGGAAAATGTCAAGAACTTGTGTCCCTCTCGGTCTTTCTTTCACTCCTTTTCACTCTCTCTCACATATACACAAATAATGATAGAGAAGGCTCTTCTACTGAACATTTTTCTATCACCTAATTTACTCTAAGAGCATTGACAGAAGTTTGAAGGATGAGAAAAACAGAACTGGATAGCTCCTAGCTGAGTAATGCCTCTGGCTCTTGGAAGAGTTTCTGTCCAGAAACAAGGACAGAGCCAGAGCAAGGTCGGTCTGGTCCAGCACCTTGGGGTTGCGGTGGTGGTGACCAGCCTCTGCAGGAGCACAGGGTAGACTCGAGGCCTGAGCAAGCACCCAGCAGTGTGTCCTCTGAATGTTCTTCTACTTTTGAGTGATTTCTCAAAGTAAAAAAAAAAAACTGTGTTAGACATGTCCTGAAGCAGAGATCTTTGTTTTCAATGGGGATCATGGAATCTCTTCAGTAATTTTGTCCATTGTTTTTCAAACCACGTAGTATTTTAGCTTCTGCTGACTTCTTTGGGAAGGAATTTGTAACTTAACTTGTACATAGCTTAAATACATTATATATGAAGAAATAGCTCACTCTTGTACACTGTGAAAAGATGTTTGATCTGATCCCAGTCCTGCAAATTTATTTGATTTCTTCCCCTCTCTCTTTATTCCCCCTTTGTATTGGAAGCAGCAGTGAACAATCAATCTCTATTCACCGTCTCCTTTCCACTCACAGTATTACCGAACTCCCCCTATTCAGCCTTCAGTTGTCTCTTTTTCAAACACAGAAATACTAATCTGCTCTGTTGCTCCTTTTACAAAAGCAGTTCCATACATCTGATCCATACACCTGTAGCCTTTCCCTGTGCTTTTCCATCTCCACAGTGTGCTTTAGGAGAGGAAGCAGGCTCTGATTTATGCACTGGCATAATAGCACTGTCTGTTGTAGTCTTCATTACTTTTTAATAATTTCTAAACATAGTTTGCTGTCTAACCACTACTGAGCACTGAGCTGATGTTTCCACAGAGGTATTTATTATAACATGAAAACCTCATTCCTATGTGACTGTCAGTTGAAAGACTGTAATTCCATAATACGGTTGGGATAGTTTTTCTCCTGGACGTATAATCTTCACTTACTTGCATTGAATTTTATCTGTGACTTTGTCACTAAGGAACTTTCCTGCCCAGGGTCTCTGCAGTTCTTCTGCAGCATTGGCTTGACATCCATCCATTGTTAGACACAGCACAGCAATGTCAGTCTAATAGGGGTGTGCACCATCCTCAGGGCATAAAAATGGCTTAATGGCAACTCCATTATAGGAATAAACACTACTTGCTGTTTGCTTTTTCTGTGGAGATTTTTTTTTATTATTTTATTTTACTGAAAAACATTAATTTAAAATGCAACAAATGCTTACCTGGATGCTCTGATCCAAAAGCGTGACTTGCATTCCAAAGGTGGAGGGGAAAATGTACAATTTCTCTATGGACCAGGACTTCTTCCCTATGATTCTCTAGTCTGGTAGCTAAAGCAGGAGGTGAGGAATTATAAAACCTAAATTTGAATTCTGTACTTCTTTGTTATCCAAACTGTAGATAAATTTCTCATCCTCTGCATTCTTCCTGTTGCTGGACACATGATCATTTATCTACAATTTAGTCTGAGGCCTTTAGAAAAGCAAACATATCTTTTATTTATTTTCTATCTAATGAATGCATTTTTATTATTCTGTTAATAATAGGTGCTGCTGAAGCACTGAAAGGCACTTGTTATATATATATATATATAAATTTTTGTTTTAGAGGTACATTCTCAACACCATTAAGACACAAAATGATGGAATAAGCAAAAAGCACAACCAAGTTCAATAACTAGATCCCTCAAAAATAGCACTGAAATACCTGAACAGTCTCCCTGCCCAAAACTTCGAATTTTTATTCCAAGGTAAACTAAAAATTGCAGTTAAAATTTTGAATTTATTCAAAACCAGATTGTAAAAATAACTATTGGATTTTTTTTTTTTTTTTAAAGGACAACATTTAATTTTGGCCTCATTGGTCCTGTTGTGACATTACTGGAAGCACTGATTGTTCTGTGGTGATTTTAATAGTATCACTTGAATTTGGCCTGATTTCCTAAGAAAATATGTTAATCATCACCCCGTAAACTATTTTTTAACTTACTGTTGACTTTAAACCATATTTTGAAATGGATTAGTAGTAATAATTTCCCTTAAATTTTGGGAAATACCCTGCAAAAAATCTCTTTAAAGGAACATATGAAGTTAAAACTCACTGTATGTTGGGAACCACAGAATTCACATTAAAGAAAAACTGAGGAATGCCCTAATCTTGGATAGATCTTAATTTATGTTATTTTTTAATTCTGATTTTATTCCTTCTATTGATTCTCCAATACTAAACCCACAACATGTAGTAAATCTGTTCATTTTTCTCTCATATTAGGATCCCATATTGGTTAATGAGAGATAGCTTTACAACGCTTTGCTTAGTTACAGTCTTATGAAGCATAAACTTAGTCTTCTTATGCTCGGAGAAATCTCTCTCCATTTGTTCCAATGCTTCTGAAACTGCTTGTTACGTTGCATATTTATTGAATACATAAAAGATGGGTTGATTAAGTGAAATTGAAGCATCTCTTAAAAGTATTTCTGTAGTTAGTCTTGAAAATAAAAAATAAACTGCTACTATGTTGAAAGACACCGCAATCAAAATCTCTCCACCAGAAAATTTTCCAACCACATTCAGCAATAACTTTGGCAATACTGATCTTCTGTGCCCAAACAGCACAATTCTGGGAAAGGGCAAATACTCCCCTTGAGTATCATCAGTGTCTGGGTTAAATACGGAGTAGAGAGATAGGAAACATAAATTCTGTTTTGGCTCAGGAATAAGGACGACTGCAGAAAATTGCAGACATGGAGGATATTGTTATTAAATACCCCTGAAACCAATTTTCCCCTGGAAGCATTAAAGACTTCTGTTTGCTCCATGCTGCAGTGCAGTGGCTCAGACGCTGTGCTGCCTGTGAGAACAGAGGAGCAGTAAACATGGAGGCATCAAAGTCTTACAGAGAGCAAGACAAGACGCCACTTTGATTTTCTCATTCAAATTTGAGCAGTTACAAAGACCAGGAACCCCATCAAGGTGATGTAAGGAGTCAAATGATACAGGCAGAATCAAGTTCTCTAGATCTTCAGGTATCTGGAGCACCAAAATTTCCTGTCAGATTTCATAACCAGTGGTGTCATTTTCCAAGGTATTTTCATACACCGGGTTTACAATATGCACTGAGTTTTCTGCTTTTACTTTTTCAGTAGATAAAAGTGAAACAAGTTCAGCCTGAGCAGTTTGAATGAGGTCCCATGATAAATTTGCTTTGGGGTACACAACTGATACCAAAAGTCAGTGATAGGAAAATATCTTACAGATTTAAAAATTGAAGCTAAACCAAACAAGCTTTAATAAGTTATGTGATTTCTTTTGTTTTGAAGCTCTTTGCTTTGTTTACCACCCAGTCCCTAAAGGTTTATAGCCCTGTTCATTAAGCAAAGGTCATGCTAATCCTCCTACTCACCTCTCACCAAGCACAAGTGCTGTGCTGCAGCATGAGTGGTAGAAACACCCGGCTTGCCTCAGCAGGCTTTTGTTTGGCTCTCAAGATCCTAATCAAACCTGGCATTCTGTTGCCCCCACTGATTATGTCTCTGCTAAAACCAATGCACTCCTCTCCTGAGCCCTTCAAGTGTTAACACCTCTCCCTTCTCCAGCTCCAGCACTCAGGGGTGAGTGTGGCTGTGCCTGTTAGTGGAACAGTCAAAAGGCAGTAATGAACCACAGGGTTAAATGAATTCATTATTTCAGAACCACATACGCCTGCAAATCTGTTGCATTTTGTGAAATATGTGAAAAAGACAGAGTTTAGAGAATTTGGTAGAGGTGAATCCCCTTAAAAATGGCTTAGAGCATTAAAAAAATTAGAACTGTTCACAACAGAATGTATATCTACTTCCCAAACCCCGTGGGGATCTTATCGTCCACTCTCATTCCAGTCCAGTGGAAGTTTTTCTATTAACTTCAGTGAAACTTAGAACCTTCCTTTGCTTCTAATTGCTAGATTTTGTTTCCTTTTAAATAAACATTGACATTAAATAGTTCCAGTAAAATTAATTTAGAGTGTCCACCCTTAAAAGGCCTCTGACAGCTTAAGTGCATTACTGTCCAGGTGAAAAACAACCGGGAGATACTGGAGCATTTAGATACCGCTATCAAAGATTTTCAATAAAATACGGGCTGTCTGTTTTGAATGGGCGTTAATTTATTTTTCCCATATAGCAACAGATGTTTTCAAGGCTTTGGCAACAAAATAAAACAACCATAAAAAGCACTTCTACCTTCCCATTTCCCATTAGGAAAGTTTAAGGTAAGAGTTCCCTTCAGGAGCTCTCCAGGTGGATAATCTGATAGAAAAAATCTGATAGAAATAACCTAAGATATGCAGATTTATGGTTAGGCTGAAAAGGACATCAGAAGGAATTTTACTAGAATTTAAGATGTTTTCAGTTTCCTGCATTCCCCCACTTTTTTTTTTTTTTTTTACCAGAGAACCACAAGAGTACTGTGGTTAAATAAATGTGATTAAATACACTGGTTTTACCTCTCGAACTGCTAGAGGTATTTACTGTAGAATAGGACTCTTTTACTTTTGAAAGCGCAGATCCTGTGTAGAATGATTATCTGGATGCACTTGGGTGTGCATCTTAAATGTGCTGAGTCCAGGGAGATCCCAACTTCTGGGATTCCCTCAGTGTATTATTTTGAAATCAGGAGCTGTGGATTATTTTAGGCTTTCTTGTGCATGGCAAAAGAAAACATAAATTGGCATCAATAGATGTGGGGAATAAATTCTTAATGTACTGTCAGGGTGCAGGTGATTACACACCCCAATAGGTTGGAGGGATTAGGTACTTTCTTTTTTTGTGGGTGGTTTTGTAGATGCAGTGAATTTGATTACTTATCTATGCCTTTCTATAACTCAAGCTGAATTGAATCAGAGGAAGAGTTGATGATGTTTCAAAGGTATAGCCTGCCTCAGAAATCTTCTTTATTCTTTTGTCTAACTCATATGAGATTTTCCTTTGCACTGACTCATTGCTTCCTTCATTCCTTGTGTCCTCTGAATCCAGTGTGCAGGAATATTCTTTTGGTTAGTCCATGGCCAGAAGATGGATGTTCTGCCTGTGTACCTGCCCTGTTAATTGTTAGTGGTATAATTAAGACAGATTAATGCTTTAAGATTTCTCACAGACTTTTAAAAATCATGTGAGAATTTAAAGCACTGCCAGCTTTGCACACGTTTTAATTATTGTTCAGTTAATTTTGAAAGAAAGAGTTCCTTCAGTTCTAACAGAAATTACATTACTTTTGTTTTGTGCTATTGTTATTACAGACCTGAATTTCTGACTCTTGCTGGATTAAGAAATTGGCTGGCTTTTTAGCTGCTGGATCAGAACAAGAAGTAGCACCACCCTCACGAGGTGCCTCACCCTTGACCTGAAAGAATACCTCTGGGGTGATATAATCCACCTACTCATTCAGTTTTTGGAACTTCATTTGAAACAGCAGAAAAAGCTGCTAATTAGCACCAAGCGTGATGGTGCCTTTTTTGTCCTGGGATCCTCTCCTAATGAGATTTCCTTTCAACTTGCAACAGTGCAGTGCCTGCATTAAAGAGTTCAGTGTATGCAGCAGCTTTGAACCTTCATTTTGAAAAAAATCTTTATTGAAGTGACAGCCCTCCCCCACCCAAAAATTACAATTTTGAACACTAAGTGAAATATTAATGAGATTTAGTGCAAATTAATTGAGATGAAGAGCTTAAAACCCCACTTATTTTGATGACTGCTTTATTTGCGTGTGAGGGAAGGAGGGGTTGCCTTATACCTCTCCAAAGAAAATTTCTGGGACTTCTCTTTCATGTGTCACATATGTGCTGTTTCCTGTAATATCAATTGTAGAGTGGGTGCTACTGCAGAATGTTTATCATCATTTGTCTGCAAAGGAAAGTAGCCCATGAAGGATCTTCAGTTTGCTGACCACTGTGTCGCAGTGCAGAGCCAACTGTTAATGCTGGGGTAGAGGGAAGGGGGCAGAGGAGCAGAGAGCAGCAGGCTGGCACAAAGCCAGGATCACCCCAGCATTCCAGCAGGACGAGCTGCCACAGGGAAGGGGTGTGTGGCTCTGCTTGTGCTGCTCTCTGGATGCAGACGGTGGTTCTCTGCCTGAGGAAACCACGGAGGCTTGGGTTTGCAGTTCAGCTTCTCTCAGGTTTGCGTATTTACAGCTTTTGGCTGTTGGATGGAGTTGGAAGGGAAAGGAGAGCTGGAGTTTGTTAAAAGCAATACGAGTGAGAGAAGATTGACATGACACTTTCCTTCTAGCTTTTCCTAGTTTCTCAGGCTTAGGAGCAGACCTTGTCCTATGTCAGTTTTCTTCAGCATTAAACACTAACATGGTTTCATGTCATTGACAACAAACCTCAACAAATTGGTTCTTTTAAAGGAATTAAATCCATCTCATTCTTACACTGATACGTTTCAAACTTAAAAACTGAATGCTTTTATCCAAGCGTTGTAATCTTCACAGGTGGTAAAAATAATTATAGCAACCCATAATCATATTGCAGTTAAGGCTATTAAGAGATGGTAGAACAGAATCTGGACTAGATCAGAACAAGAACTTCTTCAAAAGTGAAGTAGTGTCTTAGTAAATATATGTTCAAGAAGAGACAGATTTCAACAAGTATCCAAAAACATGGTGAAAATGGATAATATACCATTACGGAAGTAGCATTGTGTTAGAAATATGAACAGGTTAAGAAAAGTGTTGATTAATTCCTAATTTAAGGAATGTTTTTATGGTTTTGGTGAAATTTTCATGTTTGACATTTCAAATCTCCTTTTCAGTTGTTTGAAAAATAGTTCAACCATCAGAAGAGGCACAAAAGGGCATGACATATTGGCACAGAAAGATGTGGATCACTGAGTCTCATGAATTTCCACACCTCATGTCGGCAACTTCTCTTAAAAATTGTTTTTTCCTGAAGTATCAGGACTTCAAACTCAGCTTACATCCTTTCAGTTGTACTGGCTTATTTCCATCATATGCAGCTTACCCCAAACCAGTACTCTGTGGGCTAAATTCTGGTCTCAGCTACTCTTGCACAACTTCACTTATTGCAGATGATGTCTGCAGTGACACCTGGACAATTCCATCAGCCTTTCAGTGCCACAGGTCACTGTCACCAGGAGCAGCAGCTGAAGCTAAAGGGATTTCTCTGCTGCACTGCAGAATGAAAGTTGCATGACAACATTTTTGAAGCTGGTAATTATGCATTAGATGATAAGAACTGATCTCAGCTGTCAGAGTCTGGTTCCTTTTGTGGCGCTCATAGCAGAAGGGCAGTATTGTTTATAAATGGCGAGATTCTGGAACACTCATCCAAGCTTGGCAGTATCTTGCTTACCTGAGTAAGGTGAGGAACTGCTTAATGCTGATACGGTACTGGAAGGTGGCCCAAAGTGGATGGAAGAGATAGAAACCAGAGATTTGCAGTACATGTGTCATCTCACGTGCATTCATTTCCAACAGACTGCAGTTAAAAGAGTGTAAGCGCAAACCTAAAGGACATAAAGTCAAGGCCCTGTTAAAGCAATTTATCTGTGTTGCTGTAGCATGCCTCCTTTGGATGAGTCCAACACTGGAAAGAAGTGTTGTTAGTGGAAAGGTTTATTTTGTGTTATGAACATGGCTAGAGAACAAGCAGTGTGTTGCTTGTTTTCACAACAAAGGATACAAAAGTATCAAAAGGAATGACACCCCTTCACACTTAATACCTCAGATTTTAAACAGCCTAAGCCTGAGTGAAAACAATTATACGAATTCTCTTCTGTGCTGGTAAGGGACCCTAAACTGGTCCTTAACTGCTGCTATCAGGATACCACTAAAACAATGAATCTGTTTTGGAGTCTGGTTTCCACATATTCCTTTCCCTCACCCTAGGAACACTCTGCTTCCCCAGCTTTGCAGTCTGTCATTCCTTCAGTAACAGGCCCTTCCTGCTGTGGGGGGAGAAGTAGGATTTCTAGAAGGTGTAGTCTCAAACAGCAATTTCTCTGAAACTCAAGGTGAGGAGAGGATGCTTACTGCTGAGAAAATCAGGCCTTAACTGTAAAATTTGGAAAGCTATAATAGATGAAAAGATGGTCTGAAGCTTATTCAAGCACTGCTTCCATGAGGCTCTGGCTGTACTCTGTGGATGAGCTGGTGGTAGTGCTGAGCCATGAGTAGGCAATTTAGCATTCACTGACAGAGCCCTGAAGGCTGTCATTGCTTTGACCTTCTCAACGCCCTCAATCTGCCATGGATGCACCAGGCAATCATTTAAGAAGCCAGGAGAAAGACAAATCAAGCATGATTTTGAGTTGTTGCAAAAAGGATAATGATTATTACTAAAGTAAACATTAAATAGAAAAGAACAATGCAACGTCTAAAATAAAGCAAATCTCCAAGCGGACAGAAACTGGGGTCATCACAGTTAGGTATCCATGGAATTGAAATCATGCTCTGTGAAACAGACAAATCGTTTTTGTGGAGTGAGTGACAGTGATGGGAATCCCTGGTTCCTGGGGCGAGCAAACTTCACTCCACAGTCAGTTCAACTGCTTTATGATTAAAGAGTTGTGTGGAGAGCCCCTGCTTTAATTATATTCTAGATCTTGAGGAACGTACGCACCATGAGATGTTTCTGGGTACATACAGCCTTTCCAAACCCCTGAGTTAGATATTCGCTGTCAGGGATGTGCTCAGAGAAACATGTGTGTGTATCCTACACGCAGGAGGAAAATGAGGAAAATGAGGAAAATGTCCCCTTTTAACTCTTTACTGATCAAAAGTACACATTGGGAAGTAAAAACAAGACAGCAAGAGAAAATAAGTGTGAAAAGAAACACTTGTACCCTGCCAGTTTGGGACTGAATTCTCCCAGCCTGGGCTCCAGAGTAGCTTTATCTTCACAGCTTCCTCATGAGGCAGTATTTGATATTCTTTGTGGAAAATCAATCTTCTGGCAGCATTCTTCAGAAAAGCTTGTACCAGGGAAAAAGTCACGAGTACTCCGATAATTTATACTGCAATAGTATATAGGTGACTGAACCAACATGAATGAAATCTATGTTAGAAAACACAGTATGTGAAACATAAAACAGAATACGAGCTCACATGACTGACAGATTGTCCCTACTGTGGAAACAATCCTTCAAACCCTGGATTTAGACTCTGGAATTCTTTACCTTGCTGCCAACCTCGGATAAATCACATCTATTCACTTCTTCGTTCTTTTTGCCCCGGAAAATAAAGATAATTACATTGATTTATCAATGAGAAATGCTATAAAATGATAGTTATTTCAGCCAGCAGTGTTTTCATTCATTCATTGCGGTGGGATTTGGTTCACGTTTTTTGCCAGAAGGAATAAAATATTAGTATCAGAGTTAAACCAGAGCCAAAAAGAAACCAGTTCAACAAATACAGGCAGAGTGTTGCTGCAGGATAAGCTTCTGGTACTTCCTATGTTATGAGATATATCTTATTTTCCAGCTGAGAGGGTCTTATCCAAACCCATGGAAGTGGAGATAATTCTTTTCTTTGTTTCCACTGAGCACTGGATCCAAAGTCACATTAAATAAGATGAATAGGAGGTTCCTGTTAGTGATGACTACCGGGGACTGATAATGGGAAAACCAGACAACTGTATGGTTCCTGTGTGACAAGGGAAAGACAGGGGCCAACAATTTATTTATGGCCACTGTTTCTCTCCATAGAATATCCTTTCCAACATGCAGTCCTGAGGCTGTCTATTACACACGCATGATATCCTTTGCATCACGCTCTAATTTCGCAAACTTTAGCTGTACACACTGCCAGCGGAGGGAAACTCCCCTGGGGAAGCCACTCTCCAGTGCTGACAGAGCTGTTCCCAGGCTGGGGTCGCTACACTGCTCTGCTTCACAGCACAATTACAGCTACAGGAGAGAGCAAGCTGCAAGGCAGAAGTAGAAACAGAGAAGAGTTCAAAATTCTTAAGGAGCTGAGGAACGCAGATCAATGTATAACTGGAGGAATCACAAGAGTCACTGAAGGACAGACTTTGCACCTATTTGCAGCTTAAGCAGATAAATCTACTTCTGCAAACTAGGTAGCAAATTGTTATTAAGACCTGTCTGACTTACACACTTTCATGTCAACCAATTAAAGAGCAGAAAGGGAAAGACAAAGCCAACAGTATTAATAGAATACTCTGAAAAAATAAAGGAAACATTTTTACCAAATGAATTAATTAAACCTATTAAACAATTGGACGGTCACAGCAATTACATCATATTCATTGTCAGCTTGTGTGCTGATTTAAAAAGAAAACTGGACCCTTTAAGCTCTCAATATTATAAAAATCATGGAAAGACAGAAAACTTCCCCGCTGTCCCCCAATATTGAGCTGTAGCAATGTTGGGAATAGAGCTGAAACCTCAAACCTCCAAGGAGAAACACCTGGAATATAAATCAATCCATCTTTTCTGAGCCTGTGTGACCTTGGCAAGATCAGTAAAAATAAGTAGCATTTTAATGTTTTCATTTCTTTTTTTTGTTAGGTATGTTCAGTTATACATAGCATATATAATGTTTTCTTCTTTCATTTTTCATTTGCCCTCTACTCACACTGAAACCTGCTGGTAACAGTTAAAGTCCTTTTTGGGTTTTTCGATGTAGAAAATAATGGCATTTTGGTACGCTTGGCAGGAATGATATTTTATAATCCTCCTTTTTAAAACAGGTATCTTTCTGCCATTTTCTCTGAAATAATTTAGAACAACTTATGAGTAGCTGATTCACAAAACCAGGGAGAATTAAGTGCCTCAGCAAGATTTAACCTCTGGAAAACATCCTCTGAAGAGCATTTGTTTTCTAATTTGCTCATTTCTGCCAGCTTCACATGTTGTTCGTGTTATCCATGGGCTGTGCATAGTTCCAGTCAGGTACAAAAAAAGTCATTTTCCAGTTGTGGAGGTCCTGTGATTTATGGGGAAGAAAATGGTGATGATGTTATTCTGCCTCCACCAAAATAAAAGGAAGAGAAATAAGCACAGTGTTCCTGTGTAAGTGAGCACCTAGCAAGAATCAGAGATCATTGGTTATGCTGCTACAGCTGATTTACACAATGTGTGATCTAACTCTACCTGAGTAAGCACATGTGCACACGCTCCACACATCTTTATGCATAAACTTTTTTCACTTGTTCCAAATATCAAGGATTCTGGCTGACATGACATCTTTAAGGGCATTATTNTTTTGGTTGTTTTTTTTTTTTTTTTTTTTTTTTTTTTTTTTTTTTTTTTTTGGGTATCTTTTTGATTGCTGTATTGCTTTGATAGTACATCTAAGGAAAAAATAGTTTCACCGTCTTTAATTCAAGAGGTAGAAGGGGGGAACAGAAAACCTCTGGGTTTACTCCTGGGTTTTTAAGTACTTTGAAGATCCTAGAATCTCCTTTATAATACTATCAAGGTTAAAAAAAGTTGGAAAAAAATGGATTCTCATGGGTATGTACCACATAGGTACTCCAAAGTAAAACCACAAGAATTTCTGAAGAGGAATTAGAGGACAATCTTTAAGTTCTGCATTTAAACAGAAAGAGGTAAACTATTTAAAAAGAACTGAACTAGTTTTGAACTGAGTGATCAAAAGAGGGAAATGCACATGGCACTAATGCTGAGTCTGACAGCGTCAGATTGCTCATGCAGTGCTCATATTCATTCATCGCTTTTTTCAATTGCTCTCAAAACTCCAAGGAAAGAAAAAGAATTTCTCTGAATAATTTAAAACAGTTCTCTTTTCAGTCATCACTCCTTTTGTTCTTGTGTGTATCTATAACCTCACACCAGTCATTTTAATTTATCTGTGGTTGTGATATAACCATCTCAAAGTCTAAAGCAGTGGGAGAGCAAAATGGAGAGGAAGTATTTCTCACATTTTAAGGAAAAAGAGAAAAGAAGGCAAAAATCCTCTAATCTGCCCGGAGATTTACAAAGAATTGAGTGATGCAAAGACTTCCTTTACAAGAGATCCACTCGTTTGCTGGTCATTACCAAATAAAAGGGGCACCTAAGGAAGAATAAAAAGTGCGTATCTTTTTATTTAAGATGAGCATGTTTATAAGGCTGGAGCTTTTTTCCCTCATTTGATTTATATTAGACTTCTGAAATTCCCCATTTCCAGAGATTCACCCAATATGATTAGCATCATTATTTGTATTACAAAGTACCTCAGAAGCCAGCAGCCTTTTGTACTAGACGTTGTACGAACTGTCCTTGCCTTGAAGATCTTACCTAATAAAAGGAAACTAAAAAGCAACAGGACAAAAGAAATAATTCTGGGATAGGAACAGCGACAGAAAGACTATTTTAAAACGCCCAGGAAAACCCATAAATCCACAGAGAAACTGAGCCACTTTCTGAGACCAAACTCTTTGCTTTGGCTGGAAGATCCTTATTTCTGTGAGGTAATTTATCACTCAATTTACAACTTGAAGTAATTTAAGAAAAAAAATTCTTTATTTTAGAACTGCTCAGACATCCATCCCATAGTAATCCCTTTTGTAAACTCAGAACAAAATTGTGGTGTCAGAAAAATGAGAGACTGGAGGCAGTACTAGAAGAAATCCCATTTTGAGAGAGGTAGTGTAATAACCCAGGAAAGGCCAGGTCTCCTGGGTTCTAATCCTGAGCATAAATATATTAAACACAAGAAAATCTTTTGCAGGAAGTATTCCATGGTTTGTTTCCTTAGTTCCATGTGAGTTCTAACAGCAGCACTTCTCAGCCTCACAAAGAGCAGCTGAGGTACAAAGCCTCCCACCTCTCATTTCAGTCTGTTCTCCAGGAGCCAGGTACTGTGGGAAAATGTGCAGAAACCCTCCTGCACTGAAGCTGGGCATATGTTGAATTATACTAGAAAATAGGAGAAGTGACAAAAAGGTAAGAGAAAATGATTGGGAATTCAGTCAAGTTAAGCTGAGACTTCAGAACAGAAAGAAAGAATGAAGATCAAGGGAAGTGGTAATAAGAAAGAGATGATGTTCCAATGAAAGCAGAAAGTTATGTCTAGCGGGCTGCTTAGGCTGGTCCACAGGAAGCTGCAAGATCTGTAACTGCACGTTTGGAAAGGATCTGGAATTTTTATTTTGGTAACATGAAGATATTTTTAATGCTGTTTACACATCTTTGATTTTACATACTGCAGCTTAAGACATGGACAGGGCCAGGCATAATCTGCTTTTTGCAGAGTGATTATCCATGAAGAATATTACCCGTGGACAAATAGAGGATCAAAGAAAGAAATTACAGAAATTATAGAACCATATATATATATATATGTATATAGAAAGAGAGAGAGAGAGAGGAACCCATTCTTTTAAGAAAATGAAGGAGGATCCATTGAAATTTTTTTTTTTTTTGGAAGCTTACTAATGAACTGCAGAACAGATGTATCTTGGAGACTGTCATCAACCCCCTGAGTAGCAATGATTTGAAACAGTTTGTCATATGTACTTGATCGTGATTAAAATAAGACAAATTAACAAGTTTCACCTCTCTTGACGGAGAACAGATAACTGTCATTCAGTGGTTCTTTCACCGTGAACTAATTTGTCCCTCTATCTTATTCCCGAATAGTTTTTTTATAAGTTTACGGATATTCAGCAGTGGGATAAATGCAAAGCCCTTCTCTGACACTTTGATGCTCCTTCTGGGCCGCAGGAAGGGCTCAGCCCCGAGGGCACTGATGGTGCCCTGGCCCCACAGCTGCCGCCCCGGGGTGCAGCTCCAGCGAAGCTCAGGAGGGACGGCTCCCTCCTCTCCGCAGGTGCTGCCAGTTCTCAGCCCTGCTCCCAGTGTGTGGGTCAGCCTTGCTCCTGAGCTCTTCCTGTGCCTGATGGGATCTGCCCGGAGCTGCTGCTCCTGGGAATGTCCTGCTCTGGCTGGAGCTCCATGGGCTGCACCCACTGGTGAGCTCCCCCTGCCCCGGGGCAGCCTCGGCACACCTGCCCTTATGGACACTGCCCAGTGTCCCGGGGTCTCACTGAGTAACACACAGCTTTTATTTATCTCCTAAGGAAACATCTCTCCTCTTCAGATAAAATTAAATGAGAGGCTTCAAGGCTATATATTTCTAAAGTGTCTGCATAGGAAGAAAGGCAGAGTCTTACATGAATTGTTGTCCAGGTAACAACACCAAACGTATCGGTCGATAGCTGGAGCCCCCATGGGGTTGTTATTTTTTTAAGGGTGGATTGTTTGGTTAAGAATGGAACAAGGAGGTGTTGTGGTGAGAGGGACAAGGGAGGAGCCCTGTAGAGCGGTGGAGATGTGTCCTCAGGGGATGGGGGCCAACCTAAACCTCCACCCGCAATGGCAGCTCACAAAGCCAGCCTCTGCCTGCCTACCAGACCCAGCTATCTGTGGCACTACTTGTTTGGTTCCAGCATTCAATTACTGTTTGCTATGAAATGGGAAACTCTCTTTTTAAACATTTATGCTATTAATTAATTGCAACAGGGAGGCATAAATGTTTCTTTCTCACTCAGCCACCCACAAGATGGATGATGATGGCCTGTGTGGAGCCTGAAAGAGACTGAAGAGAAATAGACTCATTTAAATATATTTTTAAATGAGGAATATAAAATTACATATTTGCTAGAAATAAAAGATTTTTCTCCATCCGTTCTCCCTTTTGGGGGGATTGATCTCATCAGAAAAAATATGACTTGTTAATGTGTAGTAAGAAAACACCTAGTATTTGATTTATGCCAAGCTAGTTTAGGCTTCAGGTCATTAAAGAAACTATTTTGTATTAGAGAATATTGGTAGCCAATTAGATTAGTTGGGTTAAAATAAGTGAATATTACAGCTGTGGTAATATGAGCTGAGTAAAGGAAAAGAACATAATGAAAATGAGGTTGCTGTTACTTTGTTCCGCAAGCAGACTTGTCTAAGGTATCCTATTTTTAGATGTTATCACACATGTCTCTTACTGGATGAGAAAAGGAAATTTCTGGAGATCAGAAGATGAGAAAGCAGTCTGTAAAATGCTTGAGTGTTAAATATAGTCAGTCTCATGGCTGTCTAACTCTGCAAGAGGTTACTTATTTCCTGTGCTAATTTTAGATGACTCTTTCAAAATACTGTTCTCAAAGAAAACTATGGGAAGACTTATTGTGCAAACATAGACACGAGAAGAAAAATATCCCAGTACTTTTCGAAGTGTTTCTTTACCAGCACATGCTACTGCAAACAGAAAAATTCAGGACCCAATAGCTTATGTTGTAATTAGCCTTTATGATCCATTGACATTTCTAGGTTTCTCTCCATCACCTGAATATGGCATCAGTAAGCGTAAAATCCATCTTTTGCATTTTTTGGTATCCTGGGGACCCTATCTCTAATACAACTTGATTTTCTCTAAGGTCAGTAAGAACGCTTCCTGATCTTAACAGTTCCATTCATGTACAGGAGAGCTCCTTTGCATCAGGAACCCTCTGACGTTCCCTCAACTCCGCAAGCAAATCAGTGTTAGGATGCTTTCAATTAAAAGTACTGTAGGGTTGAGGTTTTTCTAATGGAAAAAAGATTGCTCCCACAAGTATTCATCTTCAGTATTTATCTCTTAAGGTTGTGTGTGTGCTAAAAAATATTTGGAATAATTACTAAAGATGCGGTTGCTAAACTTAATCTAAAACAAGCATTGTGAAGTAACATTAATGGAATTTAGTGGCTGAAGGGGGGAAATATTTCTTTGTTGAAGTATGGTAATTCTGAAGCTGAAAATGCTTAATGCCTTTAAGGAGAGGGAGTAAAAAGCTACTTATTTATTTTAATACTAAGCAGTTGCATTTGTCTAACAGCTAGGTTTAAATTGACACTGCTACAGTTAATCTCTTACTCCATCTGTGTGTAATCACTTCACACTTGGGACAATATTTACCAACTTTTCAGAATGAATCACATTTAAGCCACAACAAATCTATTGCAAAGATAAGTTGGTGTCTGCCTCTTACCACAGCCTCAGGAATCACCAACATTTTCTGGACCACAATGTGGCAATCAGCAGCTTAGGTATTTCAGGAAAAAATTTCCACGTGTGCTCTGTTGAATCATATTCAGGAAATGGTGTAAGCTGTTTATTCTTGACTTGTATTTTAGCACAGAATCTGAACCTCTCTATTGCAGAAATGGGACCAACCTTCCCCCGTCTCTTTCCACAAAGTTGTGATTCATTTTTCTTTGGGTGTGCGTGTGCACTTTCATATTTAAAGATATGCTATCTCTATTAATACTTGTGCTATTAGACTTCTCCTAAACTCAAAATCTGGCTCCCTGGGTAGGTCGCTTGGGGTCCCAGAGATGATGGGGTTGTATCAGCCTCCAGTGCCTCGATTCCAAACACATGGAGGAGCAGCTCTTGTGCACGATCAGTCCAGCACGGGCAGCGCAGCTCTGAGGGGACAGGAGCAGCAGTGACTTTGGTTCTGTTTCAAAAAGCAGAGTAACCAGCTGTGAGCCAGCGTGCTGCTCTGGCTCTGAGCCCTGCAGGTTCCCTGTTTGGCCTCATAGCTCTTTTTTCTACTATTGTGAAAAAGGTTTTCACTTCTAGATGAATTAAACAGTCTTGGATTTGAAAGATTTGGTTTTTTTTAAATCCATAAATGAGTAAATCACAATGACATCTAATCTTAATCCTAATTTTTGCGTAAAAGGACTAAGAGAAATAAATAGTGAATTTTCGTATGTTTGGAATTGGGGGGGTTTTTTTTATTGACACGTGAAGGGACAAACATTGCATGTTCTATATGTAGAAAAAGAATTAGGGGCATCGAGTGGTTTAATTACAACTACCAACTTATTTCTGAGTAACCGCATAATAAGATTTTGTTTGCCTCCTAGCCTTCTCTAATCCCAGGATGACTTTTTTTTTAACTTAGATAGAAATCAAATTTTAAGATATAGTTCCTCTTGTGTGGCATTTGTAATGCAGTCTGATCTCCCTTTCCTGCACACGTCAATGCATATTTTATAGAGTCTTATCTTAAAACTGGAGCCACTGCTACTCTGAAGTGAATATCACACTCTTTTTAGCTATAGATAATTAAATATATTCCAAAATTTCCTTTTTTTTTCTGCACTAGTAATTGAGGGGTTTTAATTATTTGTGTGATAGTTATAATATCAAGCCCTGATGTTATTAAACCCTCACATTAAGATGTTAAACAAAAACCAGCAACTTCCATAAGAAACTGATCTTCAACAAGGAATCTCATTAGCAGTACAAAGCAGAATTGCTGTTTACTCACTGACAGACGCCTCTCTTTAACACACTTATTGGGAAAATTTAACTCTTCTGTAGCATTCCAGGACTTGCATTGATTTTGAAGGCATTTTTTTCCTAAGCCTTTTCTATTGCTTTGCAAGGTTTCGTAGTAGTGGGAAGAAATATGAGAGATGTAAAAGCCGTATATCACACTTTTAGATTGAATTATGTCTGAGATTCTTAGAGTGGAAAAATTAAATGAAAAAGGAATATGTTTTTTTCTTCCATATTTCTTTCTCTCTGCAATCTAACAGCTCACATTAGCCAGGTCTCTTTAGTACAAATGCACATTTAAGAAACCGATCTGTGACAGGATGTTTGTCAGGCGATGGCAGAGCAAGACACATGGCTCAATTATAATGCTGGTTTCAGGAGAGAAACTTTTAGTCTTATTTGGGGATCTTAGCATGGTCTCAGTGTGAGCAGGACTGCAGGACTTGAGGGGGTCCAGGAGAGCTGGACGATCAAGGACAGCTTCCTTGGGGCACTGGAATGGTCCACTGCAATGTGTAGGAGGTTGATGAACAAACAGGGCATCCTTGAATCAGCTCAAATGCAAACAGGAAGGGCCCAGGAGGAGGAAGCAGTGACAGGCTTCTTGGAAGAGCTGGGACACATTTCCTGAGTGTACAGAGATGGAGTTGCCAAAGTCAAAGCTTACCTTGAGCTGAAACTATCAAGGCTTCGGAAGACCAAGAAAACCTTATTTCACATATGTTGACAGACAAGCAAAATTTGGGTCCCTCAGCTTGTGCATGCAGGCGACCTAGAGCCGAAAGACATGCTCAGAGTGGCAGATTCAACAAAATTTGGTAAAAATTTTTTAAAAGGTTGTTTTGTAATTTTCAAAATTCATTTTGTTTGTTGTCAAGCTGATAAAGGAGTATTTAATGTCTGATTATCTCAGCCCAGGATTTTTTAACTGACTCTAACCACTAATTCAGGTCCATTCAAGATGGCACCATTGTTCTGTGGGTTGGTTTTCTCTCCTTGCTGCCCACTTATTCAAACCCTTCCCTCCCTCCTCTGGATTGGTAACAATACTTTAGCAGAACCACTTCCACCTGTGTGCACCAGCAGGCCTTAAGAAATGCTGTCCAGTGAGTCATGTTAAAATTCTAAGATATTTCTTTATTTTTTGCCCCAGGACATGTTTCAGCCTGCATGCATCGCAACTGTGAATATACCTGCACATATCCAACTCCCATTACCAGTAATGGTATTCCAACGCCAGCAACAGCTCCTATTAATTCCCTACCCCCATGATCTTCTTTTTTTTTAAATCTCCCTGTGTATTTAAAAAACCACAGAGTTCTGCAAAGGTGTTATTCTTCAAGAAGTTGCTGCACTGGTAAATTTATGATGGTACCACTCAGTAGTGTCACATTTTCAATCCCATTGTTGAACTCAAAACCAACAGCTTACCTGCATCTTATTGGAAAGTATCAATTTTGAGCTGTGATGCCCTCTAGATTAACAAATCAAGTACAAAGCAGGTTTCCTCGCCTTTCTCTTCAGGGAATCTCACAGAAGAATAAGGGCTTTTGCCTTCCATTGTCAGTGAAATCAGTTCTCATTGCGGTCCTTTGGGTCATGCAAGGAACTGCTGTGTCAAGCGTTTTAAGACAACACTGGAAATTAATACAGTTGGATGACCTGACTAAAAATGATAGTTTTCATTAAGCGCTTTCAACACTGACTAAAGAAGAAAATGAATCCTCTCTGCTCTCATTTGGTATAATGGGTGAGCTGCTCTGCTTAATTCATGCCCTACAAAAAGGCAGATTTTTTGCTTTGATGAGCCAGGCTCTGGGGGGCTACACACAGCGGTGGGGTTTCACCTCAGCAACACAGATGTGTTCCAGTGGAGTTGGTGCCCTGCTTATGGAATTCAGAGGAAAGTTTTTTTCCAGTTGATCTCTCTACCTGATGTAAGTGATGCGAAAGGACTGCATCAGGTGCGCTGTGCAGCATGACTTCGGTCAAATACTTCGTAGATGCAACCCAGGGCTGAAGGTTTAGGGTACTGCTCACTGTCCCAAAAGCAAGGCTATTGCGGAGCTGGACCACAGCTTGGTGTGAGACGCCAGATCCTCTGTGTCCAGTTTGACAGCTCTGTCTGTCTGTGTGACACTGCAGAATTGGATACGGCATGTAAGGGGCAAGCTTTACCTCACACAGCACCTCCTCTGCCTTCCTACTGTAATTCAGAGCAGGCTTCAGGGAGTTTTTCAGTTATGCAATGTATCTTTATGGTGGTTGGCTGTCTAGGCTGGAGGGGATTGAATTATAGCATAGGCTCCCTTCCTCACTTGCTCCATAGGTGTAGTATGGATACTCATGGCTGAGATTCTGATCCTGAAATAAGGTTTTTAATCAAGTTACTGTGAAATTCATAGTCTCCAATGTGTGTTTGTATGGCATAAGGTTAAGGAATAGAGTAATTATTTTGCATGGCGACAACTTCAAAATCATCTTTGAAGTAGAATGGGAGACCTGCTGAGTCCCATAGCTTTGCACATGGAAGGGATAAGAACCGTTTTTATCACTTTTTACGTGAAATTTTAAAGATAGATTAGAATTGAAATATGTTAGCACAAAATCTGTAGGTTGTTCTGCTGTAAAAAGGTTAAACTCTGTGCTTTTAAAAAAGGTTCAACTTCTTTAACAAGTAGTCTTCAAATGCAAGCACTGTGGAGTAGTAGGTAGGAGCTTCGTATATAGAAAATAGTAAGGAAAAATGTCCCCTTGAATTCCATCCACTTATCACTCCTCACAGCTGTTGCTGTAATTTCCTATAGTCAAGTGACTCTTTAAAAATATCCTTTGTCTTCATGATTGCTAACAAATTAGAAAATTCATGAAGTACTGCAGGAAAATAGAGGTATTTTCTGAGGCCTGGATCTGGCACTCTGTGTCCCAGTGAGATAGTGCTGTGCTGGAGTGTTTAAAAGCTGCCTAGAGAGGGATATTAACTGAGTGGTGAAGCATTGGGACAAATTGTCCAGAGAAGCTGTGGCTGCCCCATCCCTGGAAGTGTTCAAGGCCAGGTTGGATGGGGTTATGAGCAACCTGGTCTAGGGGAAGGTGTCTCTGCCCATAGCCGGGGGGGTTGGAAAGAGATGAGCTTTAAGGTCCCTTCCAACCCAAATCATTCTGTCATTCCATGACATTCCTGCTTCACTGCTCCAGTCCTCTAATGGGTGGTATTTAGAGAGGGGAGTGGGAAAGACGAGCTGGATCCCTCCTAGAACAGGAGATGGGTAATGTCTCCAGCTGTGGTTGTACAACTCCTTCTCATGTTTGGATGGTAGAGATCAGTCACATGGCATGGAGCAGCCAACAGATAAGTAGAGACTGATTGCCAGAACTGAAGAAAATGTGAATATTTAATAACTTCTTTGAGCTCTAGATACAATTTCTGCAGTGATATTGGAGGAACTTAATAGAGAATTTTACCTGTTTTCACTGTTACCAATGTTTGCAAATATGGGAAGATATATTGGTTTTTATCAAATGCTGCTCTGTAACTCAGACAGAAACTTCTTTTGGAAGCCTGAAAAGACTTTTAATTTTATGACTATATATTTTGGTTTTTAAAAAACTACTTTTTTTTCCCCTAAGGGAGTTGGATATCTGATAACTACTGACACAGAAGGTAGAAATTGCAGAGGTGTCTGCTCTGTCTGGAAGGCTTCAAAAGGTAAGTAATTTTCTGTGAACTCTTTCATTTTCCTAAGCCTCTAGACAATATTGCTCTGAAGAATGTCACTGTGAAAACTGCTAGAGTTGTGATGTAAGAACATTTTAATGTGTGCTGTTTTTTTATGAAATATATTTTGAAGATGCAATTACTGAAGTAATGCTATGCAGCTGATGAGGGAGACATGCTGGAAGGCTGTCACATGAAAATTGGAGACAAGACTGAAGTAAAAGGGCATGCTCTTTAAGGAGTGGTGGTCCCAATTCGTATTTGAATCAAGAAATATTTGATGAAGAGTGAAATTTAAGTTCTCATAATCTGGGAAAATAACTGAGTTGTTATTGTGAATCTGCTTAAGTTGCAAAGTCCTAATGGTGATAGGAATGAGTAGAGGAATGAACTTTGTAATGTACATATGTATCTTCTCACTTTTTATGATCTCCTCTTAACCACTGTATTTGAAGATGTTTTGGGAAACATTGTCATCCCTTGAGAACATGTTCCCCTCTCTGATCTCAGCCTGAGTGTGAACTTGTACATCTTCAGGCTTTCACCCCAACTGAATCTGTAGTCCTTTGCTCACATAATGAATAAACCACAGCTCGCCTTTCAAGTCCATGGAGATTTCTTCTAAGTCCTGAACTCCACAAGCAAATTCCTTGGCTTTCTCAGCCCTCTCACTTGAGTTGATCTCCTTGGATTGCTTTTTTAACTTCCTGTGGCTGTGTCTGTTCTCACTTGCTTCCAAGCTGCCTCAGCTGCGTTCTACATGGAAATAAGCCCTTTACGTCATGCTCAGTAAATTACTTGAAAACACTCAGTGTTTTCCATGGCTGATTTTTACTGGTTTAGCTATATTGTTTTGGACTGTACCATTAAGACAGACACGTGCAAATTTTGTACTGCTTCACAGAACCCAGGAATTACAAACAAGAACATGTTTCGTGCTCCAGCTGGTGACTCTGTTGGCCATACCTTTGGCTGCTTTGCAGTTGATGCTTAACAACCGGCTCACAGAACCACGTGCCCTGAGTGGAGAGTGTTCGGTTCTCTCAGGTTCTCTCTGCTGTTTGTCTCATTTGTTATTGACACCGAATATCTGTTACTCCAGCCGTCTCCCGAGGTTACTTTCTCTTGTGGTCTGCTGTGTTCTACACCTACTCTCAGTCTTCTCAGCCGACACTTTACTGATGTAATTGGTTTTTACTTCCTTTAGTTTCATAGTTTACATATAGGTAGAAGCATCTTAAATCTTCATTATATGCATTCTTACATAGTGGAAAAAGTTACAGTTCTTTAAAACCTTGCATTCTTTGTTGCTAGGGAGACACCAGCACGAAATTGTACTCTTTGTGCTTCCAATTTCTTTGCTAATTATTGTTAAAAGAAGCTGGGAAGATACAAAGCTTTGGGAATTTGCTGCTATTACTTTCCTTTTATTTTAATGCAGTTTGATCAGTGTTATTTGGTTCAGAATGCATTTATGTCATTAAGTTTCTTAGAGATTCACTGGTTACTGTGGAGCTCTGAGGTTAATTGAATAATCATTAGTAGCATGTATTGTCTGGTAAAAATGAATTAAAATTGATTGGAATCCGAAAGAAACACACATTCCCTTTTTATCATATGAAAGGGGACAGTGTGGTTGCTCTAATAAAGCCATCTATTGAGTGACCATCTGGTTAGCCTGTAACATGGGGCATGCAGCAATATTTCTTTTCATTTTGAAAAACAGGCCACATGTTGCAACTAACTAGCATTCATTTGAACCTCTGATTTATAGGGCTAATTTAGATTTGTGTCTGTTTCATGTCCATTTGAAGTCAGTTGGTCCTAATTTTTCCTGACAGTATTTTTATATGTTCTGTGAAGATTTTATATTTCTCTAGAAATAATACAAAATCTTAATCACTGTAGAGCAGGTGGTAATATTTTTGTCTTCTTTTTTGTCCAACTTTGCTTTGGTAATACCATTCATTTTTCCTTTTATGGCTGTTTTGTGAATGTTAATTGCACTGAAAACCACAGTAAGAAAATGATGAAAACTTTGTCACAACAAGAAAATATATTTATCATATAGCTGACTCATAGTATCACAGAATGGATAGGGTTGAAAGGGACCACTGGAGGCAGCCCAGTCCAACCTCTTGCTCCAAGCAGGATCCCCTGGAGTGGATTATTCAAGATTGTGTTTAGACAGCTTTTGAATATCTCCACAACCTCTCTGTACAGTTGTACTCCATGAAAATAGAATTATAATTTTAAAAATTATAGAGGTTATCCCTTCTGGGCAGAATCGGAAATCATTTTTTAATTAGAATGGACCAATCTAGGTTTGAAAGGGAATTAATGAAAGTCAGCCTGGATATTGAATAATATCAGTTCTTAGGGTAGCTTAAGAAAATGTGAAAACCTTTGTACTAGGGATGTAGGAAAGAGGTGGAGTGTACTGTCTGTCAATCATGGCTGTGGATCTAGGTGCAGAAAAGTTACTGCTTGGACACAATTCTCTGCACAGAAGTCTGTTTCCTCCTTCTGCTCCGTTTCTCCTGCCAGATTTAATAACTGAAATTTTAAGACAGTCGTATCTGATATTCTCACAGAAATTACTGTGTCTTTTGTAGCAGACTAACGAGCCAGCTGCCTTGTAGCCATCACAGTGGCTAGCTAGAGTAAAATGATTTTTTGAAACTTTGCGTATGACAAGAATGGAGAGAAATTGCTTTCTTCCGCAGAAAGAGAATATTCTACATGGCAAGAGAGGTTTTACAGTAGGAGATATTTTTTTATATTCTACCAAGCTGCATTTATTGCCATACGTATTTGTTATTGTGTCACCATTTTCTGGTCTTTGGTATAAACATACCTAAATATGATCTGTTTCTACACATATATACACATGTAGTGCAAATATATATTATTCCACATATATGTGTATATAAATATAGTCAGCTATTACTGTTTTTTTCCTTTCACTTTTTATTAATGCAGAAGAGTTATTTTGCTTTAAAACCACTAGATTAGATAGATGTCTGATGGGCTAATCTAAATTCTATGATATTCCATGAAATGCTGGCATTTTTTTTCTGTTGAAAATATTATTTATGGGGAAAATGTAAGCTATAAATAGCTCTTGCTTAACCAGGTATGGTTTGCATGAGAAATCGTAAAAGAGCCCAGAATGGCTGCTTTAACTCAGAGTGGTTGAAATGATGCAAATGCTACCGTGGTGTGCAAGTTGCTGATTTAAAGCTGGGAGACAGCTTGATTTACTCTTGCCTGCAGGCTAGGAATAGCAGTAAGCTTATTTTGACTATAAATGGAAAAAGTATGACATAAAAGTCACACAGTAAAACATTTTGCTTATATCCATTGGAACTTGTTTAGCTGCATAACTCTGGCAGTTTCTTTGAATATATCTTTTCGTGTGGATGCCATCTCTGCCTGTGTTCTGTGCCACTACATTTCATCTGCACAGTCCTCTCATTTATCTTTTTCTTGTTCCCTTGACTAAGCCAGAGCTCTCAATCTATCCTGACAGTGTGTGGATGTAAAAATTACAAGAAATGACCCACACTAGACAAGTTTATCACAGCTCTTTCTGACTGAGTCATGAGGAAGGTTCTTATTTTGATTCACCTGCTAGACCTTCTGTCTATGCATTGATTTATGTGTAGCAGGGAATGTTAAGTTCCCCAAAATGAAGTGTCTGATGCTTAGGTTTAAGTAAGGCAAAAGAGGAACGCGTTTTCCCATCCCTAGCTGTAAGTTGAGTAATGCTTCATTCTAGAGTTCTCACAGGCATTACTATTTTGTGCTTTAGCAAACCTTGAGTAATTGCATTATGCAAACCAACTTGTAAGATCCTGAGTGAGGGGTAGATCTTGAGCCTGAACAGTCAGAAACAAAGCAGTTAAACATTGGGATAAGATTAAACGGCCTGCTTGTAACTGCACTTAGCTAATGATAAAAGGTGAGGAATTAAGGTGCGCTTCCTAAAACGGGGCCAGCTTAGCTCATCACAGAGCAGTTTCTCCTCTCTCTTTTTATTAGAATGATAAGGGAGTAATTGTTAATACATTGGCAGGGACATCGATGAAAACAGTCTTTGACCTGAAGCTTGTCTTGTTTGCTATAGCCACAGTCAGTTGTTTGTTCACCACCTTGTGCAATATTGCCTAAACCAGATCAATTGTTCTGACTGGTGTGCTTCAGCTAGAAAGTATTTTAAAGCTGGATGTTTCAGCTCCTCCAGACACAATGTCGTTAGAAACACATTGCTGGTTGCGTCTGCCATTTTATATGAAGAATCCATTAGGATTCAGTTTTCTTCAGGTTTACTCAGATTTCTACAGTTAATATATGAGCTTCAGAGTACAATGTCTCCATAACACATAGTGCAGGGACCTCCAAACCAGCCAGATCTGCTATCTGATCCCAAAACCTGATCTAGTAACTACAATGAGAGGTCACGGAAAACTACACAGTGCCGCACTGGTGTTTCAGGTAACGTGAAACTCTGTCAAACATCTTAAATACAGCACCAAATTAAGCCATGGAGTCATGCTCCTGTTCTCCAAGGCATAAACTCGTGTGTAGACTTTGCCATGGCTCCCTCCTGGGAGGTGGTGGATTTCACTAAGGGCAATGAAAGCCTCAATGGAGAATTTTTATCTTCAGGATTTATAGACTTGGAAGCACCTTGAGCCCACAGGACAATGGACATGATGGAATGTGTGTTTTACACAGGTGCCTCTGTACAGAGGTGGCTTTCTTGGCTGGCTTTCTCAGGGTGTATGGGCTGCACTTATGCAGTCTGAATTTTATTATCGCAAAAAAATGTTATCCAGCATGCCATGTTGAACTGTCTTGTGCATTCCAGGACTAGCAAGAGGGAGAATCATTTCCCTTGACCTGTTGGTCACAGGAACCTTCTGAGGTTCCTTCCATGCTGAGCTTTCCTATTACCTTTTGATGACAGGATGTGGTTATTCAAAATTGAAGTGTATCAATGTGTGATGTACGCTCAAGCTGCCGTGTCCACGGTGACCTTACGGTAGATATTGCAGGTACAAATGGCAATACCTTTAGCTTTAACAGCACCTGGCAACAAGGCAGCCTTGAAAGTATCTGTCCCTCATGAAGCCTTCAGTTAGGGCTAAAAATTTATTCCTTCTGTGTGCTACAGCTTCATTTCCATGTCCGTAAGTCAGGTGCTTTTCAGGTTTTGAAAATCCTGTCTTAACTTCTTGTCAGTACTTGCATGAAAAATGGCGTGATGTAACTTGTTCCAGGCTGTGATCAGCACAGACAGATGAATTTTAAAACACCACTCATTTTCCTAATGTAGCCTGGTATGCTGGAATAATAGTGGTCATGGTTGCTCAGTCGAAATAATTTCTGTGATTATGAACTGGTTTGAAGTTGACATCACATAATTAGTCTTTCAGGGGAATGACAGTCCCTTCAGGTGGATGGTACAGCATGAGAGTGTTTTATACTTTGCTGCTGCTTCTGCTGTTTACCTGGATGAACCTTTCAAGGCTGCAGATGATGTAGGTGGGAAAACAGCACAAAAATACTACAGAACACCCTGTGCTGGTTTCATCTGGGATAGGGTTAACAGGGACTGAGCGTGTAAGTGCTTACAGTGAAGAGCAGCACTCAGTGATGGGAGTGGCCCAATTGATTTCTGTGGAATAACAGAAATCAATGTGGCTACTCCCAGCTGGAAGCACTGCAGGCCGGATTCTGGGCTACCTGCAACTGAAGATACCAGCTTAGAATTTTAGCCAAACCTTAGTAATGAGTGTTAGTGTGCACTGCTTAGACTTTAATCTCCATTTTTGAAAGGCTGATTTAATTTCTTAATTTATTTTGATAAGGCATGTGTAGTTTGGGGTTTTTTTTACCCCCTGTGTTTTGTCCCACGAGTTTTCCAAGACAATCTGGAATCCATCATTGAACTCTCCTAAGCAAAGGGTGGGATTCATTAAAAACTCCTAAAATCTTAGCAGATACTTCATCAGCGTGCAGGGATGATGTTCAAATTGCAAGTAAATTTTTATTTCCATTCTTTCTTTCCTGAAGCCCATCAAAAGCCTTGTTTCTGAGAAATAACTAAATAATATTTCACAGCAGCTTTGCGCAAATTAACCTTTGAGTGGAGAGCAGGCGTGGAAATGCCCACCCCCGGAGGAGAGTTTTTTGCAAGTAATGAGCTCATGTAAAATTGGGTGAGCTGCAGTACTGATCGGTAATCTTAACCAATGCACAAATCCAGATGTAACAGCACTCTAAATATTCCCATCCATGCCTGTTCACAAAAAGCAGAGTGATTGTTTTACATGAGACAACTGACAGGTGCACATGTTCAGGGCCCTGTTATCACCTTTTCAGACACTTTGGCAGAAGCACAATTACAGCTATGCTTATCTCTTAAAAAAACCCCAAAGTTTTACCAATTGCAATATGTTTCTCTAAAATCCAGATACCAAGAATCTCTAAAATTGGAGAGCACTTCATAAATTCGACTTCAATGGATGAGATAGTGATATATGTAGGAATATACCAGATATGAGAGAGGCCTGCAGTTTGCTAACAGCAAGTCCCAGACTGTCTGATTCCCTTTATGCACCCTCCTGGCAAGGAGTGCACACAGGTTCATAACATCCACACTGGAAATGTAATAACTGCAGCTGTAATGTGCTTTTACAGATCTGATTTTTCATTTTTGTGCGAGAAAGGGGGGAAACAGCAGGCTGGAGATTTGCTGCAGACTTTGCACTTAGAATAAAAATATCAGTTTGGACTGAAGCATGACGTTATTGATTGCAGAGCTAAAGGTTAAACCTGTAGCAATGACATGCTTGAATTAATGACACATTCAAGAAAGTCACTTCTAAATTAAGGACATTCCATATATTTCCCACAAGAATTTCTTACACAGAAGATTAGTGGCGGAATTTGTATTATCTTCTGATATTTCATGTTGAACTAATAGACAACTTATTTTGTTAACTGCAGACCACACTCATATTGGTGCCGTATTCCAACTGGCAGATGTAACTTTACACAGTCACAAGTGGCAACCTGTTAGCCGTAATTGTGAATATTTTCAGATATGAGAACCAATAGCAGCATTTAATTTGGACAGCAAACTGAAATAGTTTAAAAATTAAATAATTTAAAAATTGAAGACCGGTATAAAAGTTGCATTCTTAAATTTTTTGTAAAACTTACGCACAATAATTTCCCATGTTACAAGTTGAATGTATGTGAGAGTTGTTAAATGCAAACATGTTCTCAGTTTTAAGAGCCTGAAGGTAATTGCCCCCTACTGAAGTCAGCTTTTTGGAGTTGTGAGGTTTAGGTTTGTGAATTGTGGTAAAAAGGGATTCTTTTAAACCTGGAAGTGTAGTGTTTTTCATGGATATTGACCATGCATAGCTGTGATGTTACTCGTATTTGTCTTGTTTCATAATGCCTCATTAAAAGATGATAAAAAAATAAATTACACGTGAGAGGTTCTACCCTTGAATACCCTGATCAATTATTACCTACAGTGGATTTGAAGCACCAATTTTACTTTTTACCTCAGATAACTCATTTTCCTACTTTTGCTGTGAGTTGACAGAGACTTGTCAGCTTGAGCTCCATCTCCAGGATGTTGGGATCAAAGAAAAACACCCTAAGACCAAAAGAGCTGAGTGTTCTCCCAAAGGTCATATTTTTAACCTCTGGAGCTCTTGAAGCACAAATCTGGGGGCTCTGGCTGGCTGGAGTGAGACCTATTCGCCACAGCACAGTGTCTGAAAATTACCCTCTGTGATCTGGGGCAGGGAGAGAATGGAACACATAGCCCCCCCAAACCTAACAGGCCCATCTCTACACCATAACTAATAGCCAAAGTGTTCACATTTAGTAAGTTTTGCAAGAAATGTTTTCTCTTAAAAATTAAGAAAATGGTGACCTGCTGAAAAAGCAAATGCAGAAATGTTGTGTATGGTGAACCTGTCACTGGGAAGACATTCATTTATGCTTCATGTGCATGTATTTATTGAGGGGAGAATAATATGCTTGCCACTCTTGTCTTACATAAAATAATGAACTGTATTGTTCATTAAAATCCAGTGTAGCTTTCTAGAAGCAGAGCTTTTATTTAAAAAGTTAAAAAGACCCAAGTCCTTGTAAAATGTGCTTGAATTTAAGGAAAATTGAGTCACAATTGCTGTAAGAATTTGCTACTTGCTCTACTAAAGCAGAGAGTTGTAAAGAACTTTGGAAAGTTGTGAAAATACATTTCTCAGGAAAGTTTCGTGATAGATCCAGCTACGACCTGTCATGTAATCATTGAAAGAAACTAATCCAAAATGGCATGAATCGGAAATTTCCCAAAGGGACTGAAATGTTGAATGAAGGACTTCAAACAAAGGGTTTGTTTAAAATGGAACATTTCAGTGCTGGCGGCTGTTTTAAGTGAGTTTGGCTGGTTACTCAGATGAAGCAGAAAGTACTGGAGAAAAGCTGTCATAAAGAAACGGTGACAAGAATAAGAAATATCTCTGCTGCATTGAATGATCAGCTTTTACCAAGAAAAGTAGAAAGGTGTCAGGAAGGTAGAGAGTTCTAAGCACACGGTAGCGTCATGCTGCTCGTTTATGTGTTACAGCAGCAACAACAAAGGTACGGGCTATTGAAATGAACAAAAGTGTTTGTATTTGTCTTTGTTTAGTGTTTTCTCAAGTACTTTCTGTATTTCACAGCAGTATTGAATAAACTGAACAACAGACAACAGTTGTGGGAGGAAAATAACTGATTTGTTATTTTGTAGGGAAATGTTGTAAAACAAAGGCAGGAAATATTGTTGAATATAGCTTAGGTAAGGTTTGAAGTAGGAAGTGAAGGTTTACTTCGATTTAGGGAATAAATGCTGTTGAAGTAGTTGATGCAGTGACAGAATTTCAGAACACTTAAAACCAGTTAAGTTCAGAGAGCTAACAGCTACAGGAAAAAAATAAACACAGACCCCAGTGGAAATGTGTTCAGGTTTCATCCATCATGGGGGCAATCTTGCACTGGGCTTCCTCCAAATTTGGTGTTGTCAGTGAAACAGCACTGATACATCAAGCCAAAGTGTCCTTCCCTAATAAAAAATGCACCCAAATTAGGATCTTGTCACTAAATGATGCTGAAAGCATTGTCTTTTGATTTCCAGCAGAGAATGTACGTATTAGTTTACTACGCTGAACAAATTTTGGCTTTTGAAGGGTTTCTGACAGATAAAATAGGAAATCACCTTGGAATTACAGTGCAGAAATTACCGTTCCAAATCAAAGCTGATGATGTGAAGATGGGCGTTGGTTTAAACCCTCTCGCTGGAGAATATTGCCTTGAGAAAACCCTCTCAACAGACATTCAGAAGCACATTTGTGCATGTTTGCTGGACACTTGATTTAATACAAGTTGTGCAATCTATAGATTTCTGAGTTCATTTATGCAGAAGTTACTGCTTTCAAAGGGCTATGCTGTTGGAACAAATTGTTTTAATTTTTCAGCTAAATTTTAATCTTTTTGCAAAGCAAATCATCTCTGTTTTGATATTTTTGAGGGGCGTAACAGCACAAAGAATTTGTACATTCTCCTACCAGTCACACCAATAGGATCTTTTTCCTGGAAAATCAGCACGGTGAGTGCCCAACAACAATAATCTGGTAATATTTCTCAAGAAAGATGGAATTAGCTGATGGTTTAAATAAGTGATTAAGTGCTACTACTTACAAAATGAAGATTAAAAGCAAAGAAAAATCGGTAACAACTTTGCTTTGTGTTTTCTAATTCAAAAGAGGGCAGGTTTTTAACACATCCTGCACGTAAACTGTGTGATACCACAAGCAGACCAGAGAGAGAATGTGTATCCATTTAATTATTAGTCTTCCTAATGTACACTTTCTGCTATTTTAATTAATTAACCTTTGGGTGTCTATTTTTGTTGGGCTCAATATCTAAGGTCTTTTGGAATCAGAAGAAATCTATTAAATCCTCTTTCTAAGCTTCTAAAAATATTTTCCCCTCCCACAGATTTTGTTCTGTTTCTAAATTCTAGCAGCTGTTTCATAGGCCATTTTAGACAGCAGATGCCATTTGGTTACCTAATTCACTTCTAGAGGTTTTATGTGTAAACATGTGGCAAATACAGTATTTTTCCCTGGCCTGCCAACTTTGGGCAAAAGTGAGTGCATCTGTCATGTCTCCCAGGCAGCCAGCACCAGCTTTTGACATTGCCATCCACACTGGTAGTTTTCCTTTATTGCTTCTACTGTGTTGCTTTTCAGCTCTTGGCTCCTGTAGCAAGAAGTGTGACAGAGATCCCGCACGCTTTGCACTGCTCTGGGTGTTACACCCAGGGTGAGAGGAGCCCTCTCTGCACCCTTATCTAGCAGCTCTTTAGTGTTTGCTGGGCATCTCCAAGAGCAATTCTCTCTCGTGGCCTCCAGGAGCCCACATTGTTCTGGCAACACAAACTAAGGCTTGCTTGATGATAATTTATCTTACAGGTCATTTTCTATTTCTCTCAGGGTTTTTATGCTGCTGGAAAGTATCCTTGGTGTTGGTTCCTTGTCTTAAAATGAAATTGATTTTTGAAAATTAGTTTTAGAAAGTCTATTTTTCAATTCCAGCAAGTTCAGATCACTGGCAGTGCCACTCTTGAAATTATTCAGCTGCACTCTTCTGTCAAAAGCTGGTAGTGAATAACAACATCCCTTTAGGAACTGGTAACAAATTGTATCTTCAAATCATTGCAGATTAAAATATGGGGAGTTATGCTCTGGGTTTGACCTTTGCCTGCTGATTGGTACAGAACACTCCCTCCACGTTGGTACAGCAATTTGTTGACAAATAAATGCTGGCCAACTGCTAGATTGGATTTACAGTCAGCAAAAATAATAATATGGTTTGGGTTGGAATGGATATTAAAAATCACCTTGTTCTAATCCTCCTGCTGTGGGCAGGGATACCTTCCACTAGACCAGGTTGCTCAGAGCTCCATCCAGCCTGACCTTAAACAATGCCAGGAACGGGGCAGTCCTAGCTTTTCTGGGCAACCGGTGCCAGGGCCTCACTACCCTCACAGGAATGAATTTCTTCCTGAAATGCAATTTCAGTTTACTGTCTTTCAGTAAAAAACCATTACCCTGAGTCCTGTCCTAGAGGCCCCAAGAAGAAGAAAATTAAAATAATTATTTGGCTTAGAAGCACCTTTTATGTACAAAAAGCTGCAACCCCAGCTCTCACTGCCTCTCTTCGTGGGAGAGCTGTTCCATCCCATCCACAGCTGTGAGGCCCTACTCTGGACCTGCTCCAGTGGATCTGTGTCTTCCTAGCAGAAGACAGAATGGGTCACAGTACTCCAGGCAGAGTCTCATGAGAGGCAAGATAGTTTTTCATTGCCAGGTTAGGATCTGCCTCAGCCCGGTTGTGACTCTCCGACTTTCAGAGTTTTTAGGACCAGGCAAGAGCTGACAATATCTTTAGGAGAAATCAAACTGTTTTCCTACATGTGTTTATGCAAAACAAGAAACATTTTACAGGGCTACTTAAAGATGAAAGGGTGGCTCCTGAATGGGGAACATGAAAATATGCCTGTCCCAGCAAAAGCCTGAGGAAGGGTCTGGACAAAAGATTTGATCTCAGATAAAACAGCTGTGTGAGCATCCTAAGGCATCTTAGATGGGATGAAAGAGGCTTTCTGAAAATTGTGCAGAGTGTCTATGAAATGCAGGATTTTATTTTTGTGCATCTGCCTCTCAACCAATCAGCTGTTGGGCCCTTCTTACTTGGAGTATTGTAAAATCATTGCTTCTTTAGTGCTTATTGTGTCTTGTGATTTCCACTTCCTGAAACATTGTTGATTCATTCCAAAGGGAATGGTAATTTACATACAGGGCAGAAGTCAACTTTCACAATATTCTGTATCCTGATATGGGTTCTAACAAAGTCAGGAAGTAATTTTCCCAGTAATATCTCTGTTAAGATTTAGGATATCAGTTTGAGAGAGCCATGTCCTAGTAGCAGGTGTTCAGTAATTTTTTTGGCATGTTACAAACCTGAAGTAAGAGCTTGAGGCCATCAAGGTAACTGAGCACTAACACTGGTATGCACAGTATTTCATTTTTATGCAGTGTATTTCACTTTTAATTGTGAAAGCAACAGCAAGACTTTGGACCTTGCTTAGCTGTGAGTAGTAACTTTAGCTACATCCCTTGTTCATTCTCTTCTAATATGTGTCTTGTTGCACTGAAATAGTTTTTTAAAGTATATGACAGACATATATTTTGTTTTTCCTTCATTGGCTGATTTCCTTGTATTTGTTTGGCTCCTGGCAGGGAGAATTCCTCTTCTGATTTCCTTCTTAAAAACAGTGTAAATGTATCTTTCCTGGAGACAACCCAAGGGTTTAGCATTGTCGAGCTTCTGGAGAAAAAGCTATGATGATAATAATTAAACGTACCTAAAGATGCTTACAGCTTGGTTTAGAGAGCTGAAACTTGTATAATGATTCTGATTTAGTCTGCCACAGGCAAAACGCTTTTCTTTCATCCTGTACAGCAGCTTTTCTGATTATGGCTTTAAAAAAGAACTGACTTTTTTTTTGTGTTAAGCCAAACCTTCTGTTTCTGGTCTTAATTCTTTCTTAAATTTCTGCCCCATCATTTTCCTGTCACTTCTGCCTTTGAGTGTTGCAAGTCTCTATCTGGTTACCTCTGCAAAATTCAAGCTGTTGATAATATTCTACATATCAACCAAATAGATGGTTATCAGCTTATTATCAATACATGTAAGAGTAAATGTCTTCCAAAAATCCTTCCGTTTCTTCAAATTTGGTATACACCTTCAAAAATTCTAGAGGATTCTTATGTGGCTTTCTCATTTGAACAATTTTTTCATATTAGATTCATCCATGTTTTATGGTTTATTCAAAGTAATACTGAAGGGATTGGGAAATATTTTTGATATTATTTATCGATAACTCACTAAGCATTTTCATACATTAGAATTCAGCTTTAGGTAACCAAAAGAAAAAAAAAAAGAAATCACTGACTTGCAATGTAATGAAAGTGTATGTGATTGTAATTTAGAGACTGCTTAAACCAGGAGAATAACCTTTCTGGCAGGGTTTAATTCCAAAAGAAGTTTTTGAGGGGATTTTGAAGAAAAAAGAGAAAAAGAAAATTATAGGGATTGAATAAAAGCATTTCTGCTCAGTGCGTGGGACAAATACACATCTTGTGAATGCCAATAACATATTTGTAATTAATATTCCAAAACAGCAATTGTCATTTAATTGGTGAATAGCAATTGCAAGCCTCAAGGTGAACTTGGAAACTACAGCCCTCTGACTGATAGAGACAGCAACCAGCTCGGGCTAGTTTTGTGTGCTTTGATCTTATTGCTGGGAATATATGATCATAAACCAATAAATTTTAAAGCATTCCTAAAAAGATATTTTAATCATTTAACATTTCCGTGTCAGCACATAGTAGCAACATCCGAAAGCAGCGTTTGTGCTTGGTATTCCACTGTGCCAGACTCTTAGAGAACGTTTGTGAGCTCAAAATCTGTAATTCCTAAATCAGTGGGCAGCTGGGACATTACCCATGGAACCTAAACAGAGGTTACTCACACTGTACTCAGAGAAAGAATAAATGCTGAGATTTAAACCAATTTGTGAAGTTGTTTAAGATATAAGCAGAATTCATGTGTAAACAGGAACTTAGGGGCTGAAAAACTAATTGGAGATACTTTCCTTTCCTATTTCACTCTCTTTACGAGAAGTTTTCCTCGCCTGGGATACTAAAAAGATCCAAAACAGCATTAAAATTTCCACTCCTTCCTTTCATCCGTAACATTAAGTCATGCAAAGAAAATGCAGATCACTAGACTCAGCCTGCAGAATTTAAGGTGTTACTGTGTCTGACACTCAAGTATAGGAAGAACAGACCTTTCACGCTAACTTGATTTTAATTCAGATTTAAAAGAGTTGAAGGATAACATGGAAAATCAAAAGTTGAGTCTTTCCAGGAGAAATCCATTTGCTTTCTCTCTGCTATGGCCAAAGCAAAATGTCTGCAATCCCTACGTTCATAGGGAAATTATCAAACACATAACTTTGCACAATATAGAGAAAACAACATTAAAGGATGGTTTTAGATAAACAGTGAATGATTACTTGAATTCTTGAAGAGAAATCCTTGAAAAATCTTAAAATAATTAATAAAATTTTCATGTAATCTCAAATGTAACTAAAACTTCTTAAATGTATGGGAAGGATTCTGTGGTGTGTATCAGCTGTGGGTATTGGTTTAGGTAAGTTGCACCAAATTTTCACTCTGACACTTTTGCCTGTGTGGTACGTTTTAATTGGATTGAGGTGCCAAGTAATTAAATGAGCCTCCATAGCCTCTGGGTCGCCTGCTGCCTGCTGTACAAAAATGGCATCACCTGGAGCACCTGCTCTGGTTTCAAAATTAGAGAAAACACTGGTTTTGTAAGATTCCCTTAACTGAGCGAACACAAGTGACTTGCAGAGGATAAAAGGTCACTTTTAAAATGAGCAGCTTTCCCTCTCATATTTTACCCAAAACAGACTTGTACCCCTATGTGAAACAAATTTTCCCAATTTATCTGGTTCATATTCAATAAACTGGAAATCTTGTTTGGTGCCGACCTGTAACTGCCTGACAGTCAGGGGCAGACACTGCACACCTTACTCTGACTTCTGATGGAAATGTCAGACAATGCTTTTAAGGCAGAGTTTAGGATCCATATCTCATAAGTGGGTGTCTTTAGTGATCCACAATTGTCCTTTGTCTTCTATAGCTATTTCACCTAACATTTACCCACCTGATGAGCAGCTTTTCCTTCTCAGTGTTTACTTTGCTGGCCTAAATAAGCAAAGCCCTCCAGCTCTTCTTATGAGATATTGAGTTCTCTGACCTGTTCCAGGGGCCAGTCTGAATTCATAGTCTCTGAAATGTGTGATAGCTCAAATAAGGTCTCACCTGTGTTTTGAAAAAAAGGCTTTTTTATTTATTCATCTTTGTGTTGTTTGCTGGACAGGCTGACAAAGGGTAAGGATTGCAATTATTTTTTTCTATGCTCCATTATTTTGTGACTCTTTTGTGGGCTGTGGCTAATAGGTTTTTATCTTAGTCTTCCTCAGCAATTCCTCTCAAATTACTTACTGCAAACATTGTGGTTATTGGGCCTCAAGGCTACGATCTTGCACTTTAACTTGGTTCCATTTCTAATCCTGCTTTCCTTGAAGTCATCTGGATTGTTTGCCATCATCTTGTGATCCTTCTCTTCATTAACCCCTCCCAAATTTGAATCATCAAGAAATCTTCCACATATTTTTTTGTTTCTTTAATGACTGAATAAAAATTTAAGAAATTGAGTAAAATTGGGCAAGTCCTGCTGGTTAATCCTATTGCCATGCCCCCTTTAGGCAGTTTCTTAGTGAGGTCTTCTCCAGTATATGGTTTATGCTGGTTTATAAAGCCAGAATAGACTGGGTTTCATTTGTCTTGACACCTGGGCTGGGCATAATTCTGCCCAGCCAAACTAATTGGGTACCTATCATTGGGAAATGATTTTCCATTGATTTCATTATTCATCCCGCTCTGTGACTAATAAACCCTCAAACATTTTGGTTTTTACTTATTATTGAGGGTCTATTGCAGCTAAAGATCCATTATTCTACCCATTCTTAAAGTGCTGTGGTTGTTTTTTACCAGTGTGGTGTTGGTGTTGACTTTACAAACTTGTTAAAGCTTGAGACCATTCTCACTCAGTGTGTGACTAAGTGCACAACATTATTTTACTGCAGTTTCCACTTTACCTCTACTTAATCAATCTTTTTCTTTTTCTTTCTTTTTTTTTCTTTCTTTTTCTTTTTCTTTTTCTTTTTCTTTTTCTTTTTCTTTTTCTTTTTCTTTTTCTTTTTCTTTTTCTTTTTCTTTTTTCTTTTTCTTTTTTCTTTTTCTTTTTCTTTTTCTTTTTTCTTTTTCTTTTTTCTTTTTCTTTTTTCTTTTTCTTTTTCCTGTTTTTAAATCTTACACTTAACCAATCTCTTCTGCCAAAACCAGAGACTCATATGATTTGCTTCCAGGTCAAACCAGATTATCTTTCAACACCAATCCAGTTTTTAATTTCTTTATGAAATGGAAGAAGCTTTTTCTATTTGAATTAGTTTTTTTTATGGGATGTGATTCATCTACATTTTTACAGCTTTCAATTTATTCCTGTTTCTGGACTTAAGACAGAGTATGTTTTTTTTCTTGTTGTTGTTAAATATAATGTTGAAGCTTTTATTATTTTTGTTTACACTGTTCATTCACTTAGGTCTCACTTTCCCATTTGCTTAGTGTTCCCAGGTCATAAAATATCAATTCCTGGATCACATGGTTGAAAGAATATTGTTCTGTATTTTTCTATATCACTAGACAGAAGGAGTGATGATTTTTCTCTTACTCTTGGTAGCTGTTTTCCCATAGGGAATATCTGCTAGGTTGTCATACAACTGACACTAAATCTCTTCTAAACCATTGATGAGGTTTCTTCCCATGCTTTAGTCTATCATACAATGCCAAAGGTAAAATTTCTCATTTAATCTTATTACTGGTGCCAGGGGATTAATGTCAGGTGGCACTTGTGGTGACAGTGAAAAGATTAAAAAATAATTCCATTAAACTTGTCTCCTGCATTTGATATTTGAACTGTTAATAAGAGGGATTACCTTCTTTGTAGGCCAGGGAAAAATAAGCTCAGCATAACTGTCTCATGAACCAAAGGCCTCTTTACTTCTAATACAGGAAAGATTGTATTTCATAAAGATCTCTGATTAAGACATTCACCGAGACTTTACTTATATTAGGCTAATGGGAAAGATCAACATAACAGTTCCTTCATTTTCTGATGATGAACATCATAGGTTTTCTGAAAGTACATAAACATACTTAAAACTCCCTTTTCAAATTCCACGTTTCCATACAGTTTGGATTGTATTATTTCTTCAGCCCAATTTATCAGAAGGGAGAAGTCAAAAATATAACTGGACACAATAAAAGAGACAAAATTATTTACAAAAAGATTACTATTGAATTTTTTCTTCTTTAGTAATTTAGCTACATCCTCATTTTTCCATTGCAAGAAAAAAGAGAGGTTTAAATATCCTCCAGCAGCTCTCAGACATTACATGCAGGCTGACAGCTGGGAGTAATTTATTATCATTTTTGTATCTTGAAAATGAAGGAGAGATGCATGGTTTGTGCAATGAAGTAGGCCTTAGATTCGGTGCTTTCCTCACATCTCGCATTCATGCTTCTAAAAGAGGAGTAGAAAGATTATCTTTTTTTTTTTTTCTAAAGAGCACAATAATATTCTGTATGTGCCCAGTTTTCAAATCCTTTGGCCCCAATATTTGCTGCATATCTCTATCAGACTCTTTTTGTTGGGTTTCCTTCAGCCAACCCCAGACTGTAATTCATTGAGTCCTAAAGCAGAAGCCCAAGTGAGTAAAGGAGTTCTCACTTTTTGAGGTTCTTTTCTTATAACTAATCATAATATCTCTATTTAAAAACAGATACTCTGTATAATATAGAAATGACCAGTGATAGTAAATGCTATTTTTGAAAGCGTCCGTGCTTCTAAAAATCTCTTCTGTGATAGAATTTTAGATCAGAAATGATTAACAAATGCTGAGCTGCAATTCTAAATAATTAGTGACATGTTTTTTCCCTGAATAATATTCAACCCTTAACAGTTTTTAACTTGTCATGGGAATTTTCTTGGGAATCTTCATTGCTTGAGGAAGACTTAAGTTCATAACAGCCAGCACAAGGTTGCCTACCAGCCTTCTTCCTTTCCTGTTGCAACTGAATTGTTATTTCATCACTATTTAGGAGAGACTAATGAACTAGCACAGGTATTAATTTTACATCTTTTTTGATAATTTTATGGAAGAATGAGTAAGGGGAAAATAGGGGGGTTTTTGATGCAGTATAACACAGGAAAACTTCCAACAAATAACTTTTGATTATTTTTTTTTTAATCCATCAGATTCTAGGCAGAGTTTCTAGATAAACATTTCAGCTACATTTTATCTCTCTTTTACCAGAACATCTGTTTCTCAGTTCGCAGTAGGTGTTTTGTTTACCATGCATTCTGGCCTGATTGCCCAGGGAAGAGTCTGCTTCCCAAGGATTTATGTGACTGAAACTTAGACTGATGGGGTAGTGAGGACAAATATCACAAGCCTTTTATTGCTGGAGATTCTTTGTCCTTGTTTTAAAACAAATGTCATTAATTTGCATTTGCAGCTTCCTATGCAGCTGTTTTCCTGAAATATGCACTGAGTTTGTTGGAAGGAATGTTTGGGGAAATATCAGAGAAGGGGGGGACAATATATGGTTTACATTAGTAAACCAGCTAGATCAACTAGAAATACAGTTTTAAAGTGTTTGCCTCCTCTCTGAGGAGAAATACACCGTGCAGTTCTTATGTTCAAACCAACTTTGTAATTTGAGATTTCATGGGCTTTGTAACACTAACAGCTTGTGTCTTTAGAAATTCAGTAAGAGGGAATGCATAATGGATAAATTACTGGCTAATGCTGAGGAAGGAAGTGTGAGGGAAATCTGCTGTGCTGTACCTTGCTTCATGCTTGTGCTCATAGAGTCATGTGAAAGCAAGTGCAAGCACATATTGCATGGGTTTAGTTGAAAACAACCCAAGTAGAAAGAAAATGAAGTAAATAAAATGGTCATTCTCAGTTTTCCTAATACGTTGAAAAGCTTGTCTTTGAGGAAGGATGCTAATGGTGTTTCTGGTAATTGTTCTTATAAGCCTTTTCAGAAATTTAAACAGCTCTTACTTAAACTACTGTTAACATTAGGAATCTGTTCCAGAATTTTACACCTTTAATTTTCTGTGTCAGTATTTCAGTGCGTGGTTTCTTATCCTTCAGTAGTAATGTGGACACTGGCATTTACTTGTTCTAGCTGTTATTCCCTGCTTGTGTTTACCCTTCTCTCTCACTGACTTTTATAGAAAATTTAATATTGTCACAACATCAGTCTTGGTTTTGCCAGGTTCTGCAAACCATATTACTTCGATATAATTTGTGAAGTGGATAATGCACTCCGATGCCCATAGCAATTGCTTTTCTGGGTATGTATTCCAACTTGAAGCCATATTTTTGAGCACAGGAAACCCAAGCAATATTTCAGACGTCCAGATGTTCTGTTTGGTATTTCACCTATGACTTGGGATATCTCACCTCTGATTTGTACAAGAGTATTGATCTTATCTCTTCTAGAAATACTTTGTCTGATAGATTCAATATCCTTTTCCAAAACAGACTTGGACTGATGATTCATTGTCACATAAACAAAAAAATATCAGTGATTTGCTGCAGATGAGCACTGGCTTTCTTTTACAGAAATTTTCTCAGTCCTGAAATGGATTATAGTGTGCTCTATACTAATGTTATTTTATTCCGTTTTCTTTGTGCCAAATCAAGTTTTTCAATTCCTCTTCTTTTTCTGATCCTCTGTATTGATAACGGTTTATCAAAACCATTTTATTAGCACCCTTCTCTTTAGGGTATTATTGGCATAAATATTCAACAAAATTAAGTCCAGACAGATCCCCAAATAACCTATTCAATGACAATCCTTCAGGCTGAGCAGCTGACCTTTCAGTGTAATTTCTTTTCCCTTGTCCTTTAACAGAAATCCCAGTTTTGTTAGGCAGAGTATGTGCTTAGCCTCATGCATTGTGCTGACTATGTCAAATTAAACCTAAACCACTTCAGAATCTTACTAGAACTTCTACTTTAAGTCTGTGTTTCCAGTGTAAAACAATAGCATCAATGAAAATAATAATTTTGGTGCAATAAAAAGAGAGGTAAGGTGAATTGTGACAAAAGTACTGAACTACAGGTGGCAGTGATCACGAGTCTGAGTCTTGTGCTCAAACAGCTGAAACTCTGGGAGATCTGCTGCTACTCCAGATCTGAGAAGCCTGCTCCACATGCCCACCAGTGACAAGGCGGCTGCTTAGTGGATAAGGGAAAGGCTGTTGGAGTGGTCGGCCTGGACTTTGGAAGATCCTTTGGCACTGCTTCTCACAGCATTCTCCTGGAGAAGCTGGGAGCTCATGGCTTGGACTGGTGCACTGTGTGCTGGCTGAAAAACTGGGCAGGCCCAGAGAGAGGTGGTGAAGGGAATTAAACCTGGTCACGAGAGGGGTTCCCCAGGGCTCAGTACTGGCGCCAGCCCTGTTTAGTATCTTGATTGATGATCTGCATGAGGGTGTTGAGTGCACCCTCAGCAAGTCTTCAGGTGGGAATGTTGGTCTGCTGGAGGGCAGGAATGATCTGCAGAGGGATTTGGATGGGGTGGATCAATGGCTGAGGCAATTTTGAGGTTTGACAAGGCCAAGTGCTGGATCCTGCCTTTGGGTCACAACAACCCCATGGAATGCCACAGGCTGGGGTAAGAGTGTGTCTGGGAGGCCAAGAAGGCCAAGGGCATCCTGGTCTGTGTCAACAACAGAGTGGCAGCAGGACCAGGGAAGGGATCACTGCCCTGAGTTCGGAACTGGTGAGGCCACACCTCCAGTGCTGTGCTCAGTTCTGGGCTCCTCATCACAAGAAAGATTTTGAGGCGCTGGTATGTATCCAGGGAAGGGCAACAGAGCTGGGGAGGGGTCCTGGAGCACAAGGCTGACAAGGACAAGCTGGTGGTTTACTCCGGAGAAAAGGGGTTTGTAGACAGGTGAGGTTCAGACGCTTCTCCCACGTAACAAATTATAGAATGGGAAAAAATGGCCTAATGTTTGTATCAGAGAGGTTTTTATTGGCTGTTAGGAAAAATGCCCTAAAGGGTTGTCAGGCACTGGAGGCAGACAGGGAAGTGGTGGAGTCACCATCCTTGGAGGTATTTAAAAGACGTGTAGTTTCGGCACTTGGGGACGTGGTTTGAGGTGGTGGACCTGGCAGTGTTAGGTAAACAGCTGGACTCAATGATCTTTGAGGTTTCTTCCAACCTAAATTATTCTTTTCTATTCTCTTTTGGTCATATTTACAGAAAGTAAACATTCCTGAGCTTGTTCAGCCAGTTTATTAGAAGTTCATATTTCTACAACACCAGTAAAAGTTTATTTTCTAGATGTTGTGCAGTGTATTGATTAGTCTGCAAGAGCAAGTTTTTCCTTTCATTAGCTAAAGCAGAAGGAAGTGATGTATAGAAATATTATTCACTAAGACTGGTCTTATAAGCTTAATGCTGGTTTTTTTTACAGCTGATCTTTTCTTTGTTTTTAAGTCCATTGTTCTTGATAGGTTTTACTTACCCTCTCTATTGTGTTTGAGTGTGTTCTTTTGTGTTTCATGTAAATAGAGATGGCTAATATAGGTCATTATAATTACATACACAGCATGGTAAAGAGGGAAAAAGAAGAGAGCCAGCAGGTAATGAGCTTTTCAGAAGGTGTGGTAACGTGAGGTTGTCCACCAGGCAAGGTGTGCACCTGGAGTCACACTGCCCCTGGATCTGCTTGTACAAAGTTTACCTGAACTTCTGCTGGGCCATTGCTCACCGCAGGCTGCCAAACACTGGGAAATACCAAAAAGCAAAGAGAAATGCATTCATTGCAAAAGGAGAAGCTCTTAAGAATGTAAAAATCAAAAAACCCATCCACAGTAAGCCAGCTTCACCTAGCCAAATATCTCACATCTGGCTGCAGCCAAGAAGCAATTGTAAAGGGAAAAGTACAAAAAGTAAGGAAGTACCATCATGTTTTGCCCAAATATTCCATCATCAGACTCTAATTTTTTTCCTAATCCAACAGCAATCAATTTGTAGCCTTTTGTTTGTTTGCTAAATGGAGGCTGCAGCCTCCCTTGAAACATTCTGGCAGCATGAGATACTCAAGTTCTCTTACACAATTTCCTGTGACAACTTCTCTTGCAGTTCAGGAACTGACATTGCTAAACAAGTTCATCTGCAAGATATGGCAAAACTAAAAATAGCTGCAAGAAATTCAGCATTGGCTCTCGTAATCCTGCTTGTATGGAGTTTCTTCAAATTCTGGTGTGCATCACCACTGAGAGTTTTGCTGGGGAAGATCTACAGGAGATAAAAATCAAGGGAAAGCACGATAGAAATCTCATGCAGTGCAGGAAAATAGCTTTACAAACTATTCATAAGCTCCAGTAATTTCACGTTGTGAAGCTGAACTAAGTGAAGATGGGAGCTGGGGTTTTATGGATAGCCTTGATTCAAGCTCTCAGATCTTCAAATTAGAAGACATAACAGCTATTCCTTCCCAATATCTCTGCCCAGAGTCTGGACCTGATTGATTTCCTTTTCATGTAAATGGTTTTCTTTTTAGGAATAAAGATCTACAAGACCCATGGCTGAAATGCTAAAAAGACACAATTTTAACTTAAGGAGCTAAATTCCTAGTGATGCAGACAGAGTTTTGACCTTTGAAAGAAAGAGCTGGCTACTTCTTTGCAGTGTCCCAGCTTTGATGTATTTCTCTAAGGCCATCTGTATCTATGTGTTTTAAATAACAATAACCACAAGAATAATAATGCTTATTATTAAAACTGTTATTATTATCTAGAAAATATTATTTCACCTATTGATTTAGAATTTTTGATCTGAAAGTAAAAGAAGTACTTTCTGAAAAGTAAAAAAGGAATTTTTTGGTGCCGATTTTTTTAACTTTTCCAGAATTATGCTACAATTTTCCTATCATGAAGGAAAACAACAGTGACACCCGAAATGAACTTTAGGGAGTCTCTCCATTTCATGGGAACTGTCAGTTCCTGTCCTTACCCAAACTTTCTTGAGGCCAGCTTGATTCTCCCCTGACGAAAGAGCAATTATAATTTTTAAAAAATATTTGGAATGTATTTTTTAATTCATCTCAAAGTATGCCTCACTGTTCTCACATTGGGTAGGATAACAGTTTCCAGGTTTACGGCAACAGAAGATAAAGCACCTTTACTAAGCACTCCTGGATTTTGGGGTGTTTTCTCTGTTGTTGGTACAAACAAAGCCTGTTGGTTTAATGCCAGTAGCCAGAATCGAAGCTACTTCCGGTTCAAGGCTGTGTCTGTATTCAGGTGTTGATGCATCTGTGGTACTTGCACGTGTCAGTGAGTTTATCCTCTCAGGACTGCCAAACAGAACCTAAGCACGCTTCTGATTCTTTGAGGCGGAAAAATGAAGTTTTGAGAAATTAGAGAAAATTGTATGCATTTTCCATGCTTTTGTCTGTTAGGGATGGTTTGAAGGCTGGGTTGTTCCTGTGTCTCCCTTGCGTTTTCTCATATGCAAGTTTTAACACTTCAATTGGCACAGAGGCTCTAAGTTAAGAAACTTAAAAGCTAAGTAGGAAAGATTATGCTGTTCCATGCATAACAAATGAAGTGTGACAGGGATGCACACTATTTTTTAACTTGCATGTAGCTAATTTGTTAATTATAGTCAGATACAATGTTGCTAATTTAGTTTAAAATCCCCAAATAAATCTGGGATTTGCAGCCAAAGTTTAATATATGATATTTGTGAACATCCTGCTGAGAAGAAAATCTGCAGAATGTGGCCCAGAATTGAAGCAGGACTTGTTTCCCAGCCTGTTCGTAATAGTTGTGAGCAATTACACAGAAAATGACACCTAGAGTCCATCCAAGAATACCAGTGTGCCAGGGGGGCTCAGAAGAGGGAGTGAACTTTCCACAAGCAGTTTGGAGTCTGATATAGGTAAAACCTCACACAGGTGTAATGTGAAATAATTTAAAATAAAGTCAGAAACAGTAATGAAAAGAAAAAAAAGCTTTCTCACTCCATGTTAATCTCAGTTTAATCCTGTTTCAGAGTTGGTCACGTAACAGAGGAGCACCTGATCTTTCTCAGTTTTCTCCTGGCTCATGGAACTGCATGGAGGGTCAGGTTTGCGGGCAGCACGACATTCTTTTACTGAATTTAATGTGATGCATGCAAATAGAGATATCTGGAGACCACCTAATGTCTCTAAATTTGGATATATTTCTGAATTGATACAATACTGCATAGCCCACTGAGAAGTTTTCAATTATTTCTTTACTCTGATTTTATTGTAACTTTGTTCTGAGCTATCCTAAGCAAAGAACACTAACACGTGTAGTGACCTCAGCCCTCAGTTAAGTCATCCTTGACTTTGCTGGGTAATTTCCACAGGAAGTACTGAGTTTTTCTTACTTTCTGATTGTTAATATAGATTTCTTTCAGAAACTTGTCTCTGTAGGAGGTCAAACTGTGAATGGTAATACAAAACCTGCAGCAGTATAGGAAAGTATTACATCCTGCCATGTGGTAATTTGGGAGGGGAATCTCAACCACTGTTGTTTGAGATTCCTATGCTACTTTTCAATTTCACAACCTCATGAAACATTCCTCCTGTTATGTTTCATTTACATTAATCAGTTCCTCTGGTTCTTTCATTCTTTCTCTCCTGCACTCCCCTTTGCCATGGGAAAAACTTCCAGAAAGTGTCTGCATGATTGTTTTATTTACCATTTAAGAGCTCTGTGTCAAGGTATCTTAAACACTTTGACTTCTGTTAGTGAACTGGTGCACAGTGACTACACCTTAGTATTTTAATTGCTGCCCTGCTTTCTAGAACCTACTTGTGTAATCTTGTGTTGTCAGACTTTTTAATAATAAGTTAATAATATTATTAACTTTAAATCCACTTTTCATTTTTATATTTGAGTTTGACCCCACAGAGGTACAGCGTATAGCTCAATTTATGTAAATATTGTAGCGTAATTGTAAAGGTTCAAATAAATAGAAAAGGAAACTTTAAAGTGTTAGATACTTTTAAAATATAGAAATATTAAATTAATCGAGTTTTGCATGCATCACTATTAGACCCTACAAGTGAGCTAATGAAAGCAGGATTCTACTTCATATGAAGTCCAGCCAAACACAGTTCCTTTTCCAAAGCTAGATCCTAGGCAAAGATGAATATATTTCCTGCAACAGATTGAATAAAAGATGTTACTTTTGGTTAACACAGATTCAATGGTCTTGCTTCACTTAAATTTCCTAATGACCTGCTTTTGACTTGAAGGGGGGAAAAAAAAAAAAAATCTATGCTGATTTATTCTTTGTGAAAACTGGCATGTTGTTTAAGCTCAAGTGCAGACGCTGTCACTGTCTTCTCAGCAAAAGTTGGACTTTCAACCCTCAATTTCAAATATTTTAATAAAAAATGCCTATTTCTCAGTGATTGGGGGAGATTTTTATATTTATTCTTTTATTACAAGCTGTTAAGGTGATCCAGTGAGCCCAGTGAAGAAATTAAAGAACACACTAAAATTAAGCCTATGCAGAGAACAATTATTTCTTGGTTTTGGTAAGAGCAAAATGAATTTTCAGACTAATCAAGAGTATGCGATCTGGGACTAGAGAAATGAGGGAAGGGATTTTCATCAGCAATATACTTAGAAAAAGGTTAGAGATGAAGCAATAGTAGAAAGAAATTCCAGAGCTGAACATCAATGACTTTTATGGTAGACCAACAAAAATTACTGTTAATTAGGAAGAAGAGAACTCCATGAAAACAACATTACTTTAACCTGTTTTCACATTCAGAGTTATGGTAGTGTATTATAAATTTTCATTACAGTTTTATTGCTTTGCCATTATACCTGTACTTCAATTACCATTGCTTGCTACTGTTCAGACACCCAACTCGAGCATTGCTGTGCTGCTCAGCTACTGCTCATGCCTCCATGTTTTCCCACGTAAAAGAACATTCTTTCTAATTAAAAATAAGGTTCTGAAATTGCTGTAAAGCTTAAAACATTTTTCTTAGGTACTGCCGACAGTGCCTATACCCTCAGTCTCGTGTATTGTTAAACTGGGAAACCACAAAAGGCAGAATGGGTATTTCAGGAAGAGAAGTCCTTCAGATTTTCTTCCTTTAAAAGACGAGTGTCCTGCAGAAGAGATGGCATTTGTGGTGTGCTCCTTGGCTATCTTTTTCGCTGGGAGGGTGAGAAATGACCCCTGTGAGTGTTTAAATAAGCTTTTGTGGACTCTGATGTGTGGTTTTATTGCACCATTTAGCAAAGCCGAGGTGGCTGCGGCTGCCTGTCTCATCTTTAGATGGCTCCCTTCGAGATTGGCCTTCGTTACCTGAGGCGGGAGGGAGAGGGGGACAAAAGGCTGTGCTGAACTTTACCAGATTATTTTTATTGTTATTGAGTATGGTCAAACAGGGGGCAGCTCGGCTAAAAAAAAAGACATCTAGAAGGTTAAGAGCAGCATTATGTCTGGATAAAGGCAGGGGAAGCAGCAAGTAAGGCTGTGTGCCCGGGGAGCTGTGCAGGGGAAGGGGAAGATGGGGGACAGGATGGTCCCATGGCTCCTAAAGGTCCTCACCTTTCCTAAAATGCAGCCCCCAAGCGCCACATGCCTATTTTAATCTCCCTCACCCCTTTCTTTTTTAATGCAAGATATGTTTTGAGAACTTCCAATGGAAAACTACATAATAAAAGCTCAAGATACTTTCCCTTCCCATAACAAGTTTAACTTTTTTGTCTGAGTTATTGTGAGCATAATTCAGCATTTTCTGCTGCTGCTGCTCCCATCTGTCCTTTTATCCTCTTTAGCAAACTTACAATGCAAGCTGGGTGCTTGCATTCCTCAGAAAATGCTGAAATCTGTGATCATTAAAAAAAAAAAAAAATTCTTTGTAGCCTGCTAAGAAGCGTTTAGAATAGCTTTAGTTTAGTGTTTAAAGTAGGTTTTATTTGTGGTAAATATTTGGACCTTACAAAACTTAAGAAGTGTTAAAATATTTACTTGGTTGTATTTAACAACTTAATTTATATTTTAATTCATTAAGCCCAAATTCTTGTGTTATGCATTATGATTATTTAAATAAAATCGATGTCCAGGAACATCTCAGGGCAGGTTTCTGCAGCTTGCTCTGTAATCCTGGGGCTGATTGGTTTGGAGCATCCATGAGAGAGTCAAAAGCTACTTTAAGCAGGGTTAGTTCTGTGGAGGAGACACCTGAGCCAGCCCTGGCACTGCAGATGGTGCTCACCCTGCCCTGTGGAACCCAGGGCTTTCTCCCTCTCCAACAACGAGGTTTAGAGAAACAGCTTTACGAGTATAAAGTGACCAGGTTTGCTTACTGACAATTATATTTCAATTCACTATGCTCATCATTGCTAATTTTCTCTCTTGAAAATGTTATGCTCTGTTCTAATGCAGCTTAAATTAAATGAGAGAAGGGTCCATTGGGGTTCTTTGCCTATTTTTATTCCGAAGAGCAAAGAGGGCAATGCCATTTGCAGAGCCTTGCTCTGGTCCCTGTCTCTGGTTGTGCAGGGCTGGACCAGACGCTGATGTTGTTTTACCTTTCAGCTGAAATAATATCTGTAGCACTCCAACAGAGGAGGGGAAATGTGAAAGTCCATGAGGACCTTGGCAGGGTATATTTGATTCCTTTTTCATTTTGAAGGGTTCCCTTGCACATGCACCCCTCCACTCCCCCGACCCCTGTGGTTTTTTCTGTCTATCAAGCTTCGGTCTGCTTCCCATATCCTGATTTCTTCTTCCTTTGTACTGAATATATTTGTTGTACTGATGATTCTCATCTTTAATCTTCACCAATTTTCTCTTTCAGGAAGCAGAAACCTGTCCTGATCTTTAATTAATTATTTTACTGTTATTCTAATGGTCCTGCAGAGATCTTGAGCTCCTGATGTCTTGTATTCTGCTGGAAGCTCAGCTGCAATACATTTTTCTGCTCCCCCACGCCTTGAACTGTGCTATGGTCACGCTGGCCTCTGTGTCTGAGGGGCTGAGTAGCTGAAAGAATTTCCTGAGGACAGCCAGGTCATAAGCACTCCCTGGGGAAGCCCTTTGTGGCAAATTAGACTGTCAGGGACAGAAGTGTGTCACTTCCTCTTCGCTAGCAAAATATTGGCAAGCAAAATTTGCTGCTTGATTCGCTGTCCTTTTTTTTTCTTTTCTTTTTTTTTTTTTTTAAGGGAGTGATTTTAGTCTCTAAATCTAATCCTGTGGGTTTTTTTAATTTGCAGTCAATGTAAGCTTGATTGTCCTCTTTCTTGCAAGTCTATTTAAAGCCAAAGTCTATTTTAAGCCAAAGAAGGTCAATAATGTGGTTTGGGATGTAAGAATAGGTGCTCTAGTCAAAAAAAAAAAAAAAAGTCCACACTCTGATTCAAATAGTGCCTGGGGATAGACTTCTCACAACATGAGAATGTACACCATTAGTAGTTTTAGTGGTGGAATTAGTAGACTGACTGTATTTCCTATGCAGTGAACTCAATAATGTGTAGGAATGTGCATCATGCTTTGAAAGTTAATTTGGTTCTACTGTAAAAGAATTAGAAACATATAGTTCACCTACATCGGGTTCCTAAGTGCTGCCATATAATACGTTGTAAGAATAATTTTTAATTTTCTTAGCCAAACCAATGTAAATTAACTTAGTTCCACTAAAGTTACCACAGCTGGATAGAATCCCACTCTTTAGAGGGATTTAGACTTTTTGTCAGTGAGGCTCTGCATGGAGACCTTGACAATTTAGAGGACTGACCTGTGTGTCTAGAAACCGTGTATTTTCTGCATTGTACCAAAGTGGAGGATGAGCCTTTAAAAACGTCATGTTTGTTATAGGTGCTCTGGGCATTTCGTCTTTGTGAAGTTTCTGATTTAGACATGGTGGGTCAAAAATATTACTTGCAAGGTCTCTGAGACAACACAGCAATGAGAGTAGTTTATAAATGCTCAGATGTTGTCCTATTATGCTGTGACTCAGATATTTTGTAGCAAATCTTTAAAGGTTCTAAAATTGGAATGTATCTATAAACATGCAGTTTTCTGACATCTGTTCAAAGGAACAAGTAATTTTTACAGCACAAGCTGCAAGTAATACAGGTGTGTAATGAAAGCTCACAGAAAGTGTTTCCTTGTCTGCTGAAAGTCACTGAGTCAGCTGTGAAAACGGCCTGAAACTAATCGGCTGCACTGTTTTGGGCATCCCCAAGCACGTTAACTTTCAAGACTGCTCAGTTGCTTCTGTTGTGTAGATTTAATTGCTAAATCACAGTCCTTTCATGCATGGATTCCTTGTTTGGTAAAGCAAATGAGATCTCAGACTGTAAGCTTTGTGCTATCACTCAACTCCTACATTTGTCTGGAGAATTTTTTCCTCTCCTAAAGCACCAGTTACTCGTCCATGTTCAGGTGGTTTCCTGGCAGGTCCTTCAGCTCTTTGAAGTGCATTGCCCAGGCAATGCTGCCCATCACTGAGAATCTGGGCATCACTTACAGACCTCCTTAACATAGCTCAGGGGACAAAGCTTTTTATTGATAGTTGAATTTCAGTTGAATTTTTGGTTGAAATTTATTGAAAAGACGCAATTTTGGTCTAAACTTAAGAGTCTGTCCACGTCTACAATGACACTGCTAGAATCCCTTTGATGACAAACCTTCAATTGTGTGTCTAAATGAGCTGTGAAATCTTTTGAAAATGCGACTGCAGATTCCGGTGTTCAATGAAAGTGTGCAACACTGTCACTTGCTGCTGATCATTTCCACACTCGGCCAGTGGTGAATAATTGACTTGGGACAAAAGACTTCACAATGAATCCTTTGACTATTAAGGAGAATTAAAAATTAGATTATTCAGTTGTAGAATATTGTGGTAAAGGACGAGAATGCCTTTCACAAGTAAATGGCTCAATATAGGACAGTTGTCCTGGCAGTTCTTATATGACTGTGGGACATAGAAAAATTTTTAGATGTGTGCTGAAAAGACTGGTTCACTTCCAGTGCACTGGAAACCACAATTTGTTCATCTCAATATGATATTAAAAGCTGGAGCAATCACTGAGAAGAAGATTTATGTGATTCATGGGGGGTGTGTGGTTTCTTTTGTTTCTCTTGAGGAATGGAGGTACCAATCTCTCACATTTGAGGTCCGTCTCTATTGGTTTGGTGGGTTACTTTTTATGGTGATTGAAACTGTGACAAGGATCCTGAGATAACAAACATCAGGCTTAATTTTTATATTTTTAAAGCTATTTTTGTTACCTAATCTGCATAATTTAATCTATATAGTTAGTCTTTTCAAAGATGTCATCTCCGTGTTTTGAAGGAGGACTGAGGCTTTATCTTCAAAAGTACTCACATATTCAACACCTATTTTCCTGTTTACTCAGTGCGGTTTAAGCTCCCGTTTTCTTGCCCTTTCTGAGGCAATTTGCCCTGAAATGTCTTTAGCAGAGCAATGACATCTGTAGCCAGTCAGTCCTGTCACCTTTCTACTGCTTTTTCAGCAAAACTCCCAGGTAGAAACATGTTCCGACAAAACAATTGAGAAGTGGTTTCTGTATAAAGGCCACAGCCCATCTATGCAGAGTTAGAAAACTGTTTGTACTTGCATTTCACAGACTAATGGTACCACTTTAGAGATTTGTGCTGTAGAAAGAAATTACACATAAATCTAAAAACCTGTGTCCGTCCGAAAACTCAAATGAATTAGGAAAGAGTTCAACTGTATATAACCATTTGCTGTGCAGATAGATATTCAGTTCTAATTATGAAATATTAGCTTAATCCTGTGCAGATCAAATTTGGCACTTAATTTCCCTAGTACAACCTTAGAAAAAATACCCAGCAAATCCAAATAAATCAGTTTTCTTTTAAGTAAGCAGTTTTTCACTACTTGAGGTAAAAATCCATTAATTCCATTCTGGAATTTTTTGTGCCAGTGTGGCTAAGGGTTGTTCACCTTCAAAGTCTGACTAGGTTTGGTGTAATTGTCCTTCACCTCTACCTGGCTCTGTTAACAGTTGGACTCAACGATCTGAGATGTTTGGTTGGGAAGGAACCTCTATATGATTCTCTGATAAAGAGTATTTAAAAACACAGCATATTTTAATAACAATTGTAGTGGTAGAAGGCAAAATAGCCTAAATTTTTCATCCATGCCTGCTTTTCTTTTTTCCCAAATGAAAAGGCAAGACTTTGTGGAGCTTTTCTTCTTGAGAAACACTGACAGATTCTATAATGCAGATAAAATGTTTACACAATATGACTTGCTTATCAAAAGCACAGGCATTTATGAAAAGTAAGAGTCTTAAGATCTGCGTTGCCCCTGGGTCTAAACCTTCTCAGTAATTTTCTTCAAGTTTTTCTCTTTTAGAAGCCTGCCCTATGGCTATAAAGAACTATTTTGTTTCCTTGATTCTTAAGGAATATTCATCATGCCTTGCATATTTTTGTTTACTGCCATGCCAGGCATTTTTCTCTTTTAGAGGGAAGCCATATGTTTCTTGTTTATGTAGCTCCTTTGTAAATATCAGAAAAATAGTTAAAATGTTGTCTTCTATATTCTTACACCCTTGATTTAAGGTTTATGTTAGCTCACTAAATAACAAAGGGCTTAAGACACATTTTTTTTCCATAGATTCTTCCCAGTATAATTTTTTTTTTTTTTTTGTCATCTGTGGTGCAGGCTGACTGTAGTGGATATGGCTGACATCGGATTCCTGGTAAAACCTCTGCATCAGGATATTCTTTATTATTATGGCTAGCAGAATTCTTAGTGATAGAGCCACTGAGACGAGTATTATTGAGTCACAGAGAAATGTACTAATCTATAAAGAGGTCAGAATCTAACCTTTACTAGAAAGGTTTGAAAAGAGATATCATTTTCTCAGTTACTTCCTGATGTCAAAGTCTCAGCTTTGTGAGGAGCTTGGTTCCTGCATCATCTGTTGCCACAAAAATTAACAGGAGTTTTGTCTCCACTGTAGAAGGTTTGCTAGATTCTTATGTCAGGTGGAAACCCGGTTACTTTGTAAGGAGTGTTATAATTTAAAAAAATTTATTTTGAACCACATTTTCTATATTAATTAGTTTTCTACAACAGTTTCTGTAAAATTCTATTGATTTGCTTCCTCTTCTTTCAGGTGCTTTCAAAAGAATTCCTCCCCAGTACCCGTGCTTTCCTGGCCAACACGAATAAAAATATACTTGTATCAAATGAAAAGACTATTGCTTATTTTGTTGGAAATGTTTTAATCTGTAGCCTGCTTTTCTCCAGTTGCTGACAAAGGCCATTCTTTACAGGCCAAAAGGCTTTTCCTACAAAGTAGCTAATGTAGATGTTTCCATAAAGGATCCTTTCCTGAAGAAGCCAGAAGTGAACCAGTCTGTACTGGAGATAGAATTCCCATTACGCTGCACAGTTGATCTCAGAGTCAATAACGTTAGTTCTACAATAAAGAGCAAATAGCTGCTTCATGCATTATTACTGTCAAGGTTGCCATTCTGGGGAAAACCAGAGACTCTTTAGCATAAACTACATCTATATCGGTGCTCTGTATTTGCTTTTCATCTTCATTACAAACAGCCAATTTGTCAATTTGGCATTTTGTTCAGAAAAGAAGCACAAAGAAATGCTTTATGTGCTTCCATACTTTCTTCTTTCCTTCCTCTCAGCCTCACCATTCCAAGGAAGGAGGGAAAAATTATCCAAAATGGAAGTTAGATCTTCCCCCAAAATGTTATACTGAGTTTCGTGACCATCATATGAGGTCACCCTCAGAAGTTCTTTTAAACAGTGGTTGGTTGTTTTTATTTTTAATATTGAAAGGAATGGCATGCTCAGGTCTTGATAATCTCATTTACTGTGCATCATAATACTTCTGCAAATACAGAAACCCAAAGATTGGGTTCAATGCGGGTATAATGATGTGCCAAATTATGATCAGGTCTTGCTTTCATGAGAACCTCACTTAGCGGTCATTTTTGCTTTGTTTTATTTCTAAAGATGGTTGATTTTGTAGTCTAATATATAAATTATTATATGAATTAGGAATAATGCTATTGAAGATTACGGGATTTTTAAAGTTATTGAAGGAATTGAGTCCTGAGAGGTTGTTGCCATCAAATACTGAATCCTGAAGCCATTACAGCACATCTGGCTGAGGCTATGAAATGGCTTTGATTCAGAAATAAGGAGTAGCACAAAAGGAAGCTAAAACTAAAAGATAGCAGACAAGAAATCACTTTAAAAACACAATGCCTGAAGTTCAGCTATGTTGGTTTTCTCTTTAATGCGCTGGTCTGTGACTGTTTTTCAGTTAGCAGATAAAGATGCTAGAGGAGAATACTGCAGAATGTAGCCCATGGTGGAGCTCGTGACTTTTCTACTGGTCATTAAAAGTTTTTTCTAATGTTGTTATTTTGGAGATGTCTGTGTCTCTCTTGCTTTCATGAGTCAACCGTCACAAATTTTAGCCAGAAATATTTTCACTAGCACTATTCAAGCTAATACAACAACCCCCTTTCCTGTGTTTATAGAGCAACTATTGATGAGTTTTCCCTTATAGCTAAGAGATCTAGGCAGGAAGGTAAATAAGAAGTCTGATTGTATTAAGTATCCTTAGCACTAGATTTTGTGCAATGGTTTGCACTCTGTTAACAAAGAATGAGAACAAAAAATGAAGTTATGCCCTGCAATAGCGATCTAGAAGCGGCAGTGAGCTGCTTGGGCAGCTTCTTTAAATGCCGTGTAAATAGCATGTTTTTTCAGCCTGGGTCCTATCTCCTTTATGGATTCGAAGTGGCTTTGCAACCTCTCTTTGGTGTTCTTGCTTGTTAGTGAGGTCACGATTTCTAACATGTAGATGGATAGTAGATTTTGCTTTTTATTAAATCATAAATATACTTCTTTCAGTTATTCTCTTTACATTGTTCCATTAATTTAGGTGCCCACTTAACTTTAATCTTTGTGTAACTGTCCCACTTCCAAACTCAGCTGCTATTTTTACATGAGATTGAGAAGGGAAGGGTGCTGCTGTTACCTCCTCTGACTATCACTGTGGATTTCATTTACGTTACTTTGTCAAAAAGAGACTGAATAATTTCACAGGTACCCTCTGAAAAGTTTTAATTGGTGGCAATGTCTGTTAAAATAGTTGAAATCAGGGCACTGGAGTGTCCCCTGATATGTGACTTTATAAGACAGCAAGACTAACAAGAACTATTTTTGTGACAGTGATGTACTTGCTGTCAACTCTACACGTATTTATCAGTGAAATGCTTTCAGCAAGAGATGTAACTTATCTATTGCAAGTGATTATACCTTTAAAAATAATGAGCAGATAAAATTTGCATTGGTTTTCAGTGAGAATATCTGTGTCCAGCTCCTGTGAGGTTCTGCATCTCCTGCTGACCTAAAGCGATACTGCAGAAGTTACATCCTACAGAGATGTTCTTATGTTTCACAATGGTGCTACTGATTTCTGATTTCTGTGAAAAAATAACTCTTTTGGTCCTTGATCTGTATATCAGCCTCCTGCTCTGATAAAGAAGGATGTGCAGTCCAGCTTTTCTGATTTCCCAGAGTTTGCCTTCGTTTTGGTGTTACTGTGAACGAGGAACTGTTGTTCCTGAAATAAGAAATAGAATGGAAAATAAGAATACAACCCCATATGCTGCTCAAAATGCTGAATTTGAAAAATTTGCATGCCTCTGGAAGAGAAAATTAACCTGAGAATGTAAGGGAAGGGTAGGAGGAAAAAAACCCCATCTTTTCCCATAATTCGACAATGTTCTGCTTACTTTAAAAGTGTTTTTATGTCTTGTACTTGCCAGTTATTTCCTTGTCTGATTGTCTCTGCCTGTTATGGCAAAGAATATCAACATTTGCTGGCTACAGCTCTGAAGAACAGGAAGCAAACTCTTGAGTTTTGGTATTTGGTTATTTTGGAACTACTCGTATTAAGTATGGACAGAAATAGTATTAGAATTTACCAGCGCTTAAAAGAGGAAGGGAACCTTGTACATAATCCAAAATTGAATTTAAATATTTAAATTTTTTTGTAAATAAGCTTGACTGCATGTACTATCTATTAGAGAGTAATTTCTGGTCAAGATGGTAAAGCAAAAATTAAAAATTATCTGCTCAAAGAAAAGAAATCAAGTTTTTAAAAAGCCCCATAATGTGTACAACTTGGTCAGGTAAAAAATTCAGGAGTTTACTTTAGGAATAGTTTTGTCATAGTGTCTTCGAGAAACCTACCCAATTTATGATTATTTTAAAGCTATTCACCTACAAATTATATTACTTAAATCTACCTTTAAAATTAGGTCTTAAACCAAACTTTTACTTCATATATACATGATCTATATCGCTTCTAGAAATATTTCTGTTGCAACAAACTTCAGGATGTCAACTTCCTATCTTCCTGAAATCAACTTTGAATTGCTAGAATTTCCTTCAGGGCAGAAGTACTGGGGTTTTACACAAGGTTTTCATATCCCTGTGTATGCATCCTTTTCATGTAATCTGTGATGAGGTAAAATGATAATTTGTGGGAAATTGTAACTTTTGAGAAGAACCCTTCTAAAAGTAAGGCTTAAACATGAATATTTTGACTCCTGTGTTTATTTCTGCTTCTCTGATTCAAATGGAGGTTATGAAGTTGTATAAACCCATTTGCCACTATTATGACACACCTGACTTTTTAAACCTTCATTGTAGTGTTGCTCAAACAGTTTCATTCTAACATTTCATTATTAAAATTCACTAATTTAAAAATACCTAAATATGAAAATCCAAATATACAAGATGACTTTAAAATGCATTAAGAAAACTGTTAGCAGAAAATATTGTATGAATTGCCTAGAAAATGACATTACAGTGGTTGTAATAACTTAATTTGCTTTTGGAAGTAGGCTGAGTTCTGTTGCTGGAAAGAGAAGAACAAAAAAAAAAAAAAAACCCCCAGCAAATGTGAGTAGGTTTTGAAAACAAAGGTCTTTTGGTAGAAAACTCTGGTGGGTATAGGATGATAAATCATTTCAGTCTCTCTCCTGATACATGGTTATCTCCAGTTCTACAGAAAAATCTCGGCTCTAGGGACAAGCAGGGAAACCTCAGCGCGTGAAGCCTTGGGAAGGGCCAGGAGTAGCTGAATGTTGATTTGCTCTGCTTGTTAAGCACTCCTGATAGCCTGCCCTAGAGCTAAAGCAAACTTCCACTGACACTAATGGTGTTTGGTCAGTAACAGTCTACAAGATAAAAGGTGCTGAGTACAAGACATTATTTGCTGTTATTTAAATCGGTTCCTGATGTTGTGCAGACCTGGGACTTTTAAAGGGCTCTTGTGCAAACAGCATAATTAAAGCCATTAACATCTCTCTGAGGTGGAAGTAGCTAATTTTTCAGAAAATGGCAAATTGGCATGAATGTATTTCATAACAAATGAGTTCTTTTTAAAAACTGGATCAACGGCTTACCAGAAAGTGAGATGAATTTTTCAGGAATACATTGCAAAATACCAGAAAGAATCGTCTGGGTTTTTACAAGTTTGTATCTCTGCATGCTCAGTGTCAGTGTGTTTTGACACCAAGTGTGTTATAGATAGAATTAGTGTCTTGCAGAAAAATGTGGGAGATTTTTTTCTTAAAATTCTTGCCATCCAGCTCAGGAACTTGTTTCAGTGACAGCCAGTTGTTTTGTTCTTCTTGACTTGTTTTTCTTTTTTAATAAGCAAATTTAATATTATCAGATGTCTTAAAATGTAATTGACAGTACTTCAAGAACATAGACTTGTTACTTTTTGTCATAAACTTGGCTAGATCAAAAACTGTCTTTTGGGATTACTAGAGTATGAAACAACATTGAAATGTGAATAGCATAATGATTAAGTTGTCTCCTGTGCCAAGCAACAATATTGTTGTTGTTGTTTTCTGATATGTATACAACTCCTGCAGCATTTTATTCTGTCAAGGTTTTTGAAAAGTACAACATTTTGAAAATACTTGTTCCCCAACAAATGAAAACATTTAAGATTATTTGTTTATATAAGCTCTGGAGGAAATGTTTGTTCCAAAGCAGCCCTGCTACTCCTGGTTCTGTTCTGTGAAAAGAGCTGTGATACTTTTAAGATTTCTCTCTGGTAAACTAAAATCATCTTTCAAAAGCCACAGATGTATAATTGATACGCTTGGATGAGTAACTGTGAGTGTCCTCTTCGATAATAGAGTGATTGACAAAATGGTCGTTGCTCTGTTAATGTGAAGCCAAGAAAACAGCAGCCAAGGAAGGTGCCCAAGGGACATTCAGAATTGCTGGTGACATGGGAGACAACCTCAGCAAACCTGTAAAAAGCCTTTTCTGGAAGCAAGAGTCTGCTACCTGCTCAGGATTTTAGCAAGACTTTTGAAGCATTGCTAACATTTTCAGATTTCCTTACCATGCCTGCGGAGAATGACACCTGTGATTTGCATCCTTTTGTTTCAGTATCGCTCACAGCTGCACCCTGAGCAATTACCTTTGGTAGGTGTTTAAACTGCAAAGAGCTGCTGCAGCAGCCCCAGCCTTGCAGTCAGAGTGGAAGGAAGGAACGAGGGAGGTTCAGAAGGCGAACCCCAGAACATCAAGACACCTTCTTAAAGAAACTGACCCCAGTTAAAGCAGGAACCTCTGACATTTTGTCCTTGTTCATGGAGGTGCTACTTTGCTATGGAGTACAACTAAATCGAACTTCCATTGCACAGCGTGTTACATCCTCTTAGTCTCTCAAATTGTTATCTGGAAAAATCACAGGAAAAGGCAGCGGTTTGGAAAGAATACAGCTGTCAGTCAAAACCCTTTTCTCAGATCCATTCCACGATTAGGAACTGGGCATGAAGGAGAGAAAGGCAGTCAATAGAAAAGGCCTTTGTGTGACTCTTGCTCTATATGGGCCTGGTATTAAGCTCTGGGAGCAGTATCCTGCTGTTGGGGCAACCCCTTGGCACAGGGTTTGGAAATCCACACTGCACAGCAGCCTATGAATTTTTCTTAGAGGAATCAAAGCAAGTTTCCATGGGCCTCTACTTGTGCTTTAGCTGGATCTACACAAAACATTTTGGCTTTGACAGAACAGCCTTTTCTGAAGGCAACATTATTGTTTCTGCACTTTGGTCACAACCAACCACCCCACACAGTGCTCAAGGCTGGGGGCAGAGTGGCTGGAATGGTGCCCAGAGGAAAACATTGTGGGGGTGCTGGTCAACAGCATCTGAACAAGAGCCAGCTGTGCCCAGGTGGGCGAGAAGGCCAAGGGCATCCTGGCTTGGATCAGCAATAATGTGGCCAGCAGGACCAAGGCAGGCATTGACCCCCTGTCCTGGGCACTGGTGAGGCTGAACCTTGAGTGCCGTGTGGTCCCGCGTTCCAAGAGAGTCACTGAGGTGCTGGAGCAGGCCCAGAGAAGCACAACAAAGTATTGGGAGAACCAGCCTGATGAGGAGTGGCTGAGGGAGTTGAGTGGGCTCAGCCTGGAGAAAAGGAGGCTCAGGGGAGATCTTATCCCTCTCTACAACTCCCTGACAGGAGGGTGTAGCCAGGGTAGGGGTCAGCATCTTGTCCCAAGCACAAAATGTCAGGCAGGATGAGAGGAAATCACAGCCCTGGCGAAGGTTGCGCCAGGGAGGTTTACCGTGGATGTTAGCAACGTTTGTTCACTGGAGGGGTTGCTGAGCACTGGAACAGACTGCCCAGGGGAGGGCTTGCCATCCCTGGAGGTATTTAAAAACATGTTGGTATGGTTTAGTGATTGATTTGGCAGTGTTAGGTTTATGCTTGGACTCAGTGCTCAAAAAGGTTTTTTCTGATCTAAATTAATTCAAAGGCTGTTACTGAGCTCTGAACTCGTATTATGGTTGGATCAGATGAGATAATATTTTGGTTCTTTCCAGTCCAGTAGCTGCTTTCATGGAAGACTTACTTTTGATTGTGCTAAAGAAACCTTCAGCAAACATTTGGGGAAGAATTTTGCCAAACTTTAGCAGCATCTGGACACAATAATTGCCATCTACAAAGTCTGTTATTTTCTGTTCACTAATTGGATTCTGTTCTTCTCTCCTGTCTTCTTCCTGTACACAGTTTCTTCCACTTCTTTTGCCCATTCTTTACTACCATTTCCCTCCCTCTCTGCCCAAACACTTCTTTTCCATAGCAGGCCGATATTTTCTGCTGCGTCTGCTTCTGCCTAGTGGAGGAATTCCCAGAGTGCTGCTCTGACATGAGATATTCCATCAATGAGCCTTTGAATCTAAAATATTTAAGTGTTTACAACACTGTCTTTTCAGGCATGACACAAAGTATTTCCAGGCCGAAACTGAGTGTATACAACCATCTTTCATCTCACCTGGTACAAGACAGGCACTCCAAATCAACTACCACTTCCCCAGTGGCAAAAAAAATAAAAATAAAATTGGTTCAACAAAGCAACTCTGTGGATCCATAGGCTCCTCAGAACATGGAATGGTGCACACTCCAGCTCTCCTCTGTGATGGTGGACAGAGCACTGTCACATCATTCAGCCTTTAGTTTTTCACTAGCCAGACCAGATACTTTCTCTTTCAAAGATTTTCAAGGGAAAAATCCCCATGTTTTAAATAGAGATGTGCATTTCCTTCCCCTTCATATCCGCTTCTCGAGTTGCAGACACTTTCCAGTCGTGCAGCTCTGCCCCAGTGTCTACTTCATGCCATCAAATCTGTCCATTTCAGAACACCTTTAGAGGTGCTCTCCTTGAACGTACTTTGATTAAAGGTCATCCTCTTTCCTCCTTCTGCTGTGCTCTGTTCCCTCCCTGGTTCTCGTGAGCACTACTGGGGGGTCACTATTGCTTTAAGTGATGTCTTTTCCATTCGATTGTTTTCCCTCTCAGTGCCTCAGTGTGGCTTTTGTGCTGTTTTTCTCTTCTTTCACGCTGAAGTGCTGTATGATGGCATTGCTCTGTGAGTCAAGGTGCATAAAAAACATGTTCTTTGATGTAAGGAAAACATTCTGTCCTGTGCATTTGACTGGAATTATGGGACATGCCACTTATCTGCCTGGGAGATGTTGTTGCCAGATCTGCCTGGACAGTCGTATATTCTCAATATTGAAACAAAATATGGTTCTGTCTTAATAAGGGGGCTGCAATTTTTCGTACAGCCTTTCAAGAAGCCCCTGAAGCTTCTCAAGTAATTTAGCAATGGAAATTTGGGCCGAATTTTTCAAAACACTTTTCCATGAATAATAGTAGTTTTTAGCCATAAAGCACTAGTTTGGAGTGTTTGGTTTGTTTGTTTCTTTTGTTATAAATGGTAATAACAATGATTTAAAAGCCTTTAATATTAGGATTTTTTCAGTAAAAAAATATTTACACACATAAAGAAGTAAAACATAAATACTACTTCTGGTAAGTACATTATTTTTGTAGAATTTGTCCCGAGCTGCTTGGTGTTAACTGAAGTAACCCAGTGAGGTTATATAAATTATCTATCACACCCTAATTTAAGTTAGTTCTGTCCTGTGGGCTTCACATATCTCTCCACAGTCTCCTGCTGTTCATTCTGCTCCTTCTAACCCCAGAAGATGTTGTTCTGTCTGTTTAACTCTGCCTCCAAAATGTGATTGAGCTTGAAACCCAGAACAAATTCAGGCATTTGGTTTTGAAAGTCTTTATTGAAAGAAGCAAAACCACTGAAATTTGTTTCAGATTTACACTGGAAGTTACACTGTATAGACTTGCGTATCTGAAGAATGTTACTATCCTATAAAGCTCCAAATGCTTCCATAAATTGGGAAGATTTTCACCTTGAACTCTTCCTCTTCCTTTGAAAACTTAAGTTTTCTCCAGTTTTGAACATTCACAATTCTGAGGATAGGAGCTGAGAAAAATTACATCAAAACCAGGAGTAATATCCTTATTTTTTCCCAAAGAGACATTGACTGTGACTTCTGATGGCTTCAATGAATACTTTTTTACTGCCATTCTTAAACAGCCCATTTTGCAGGGTAAGACCTCAGAGCTGATTTCCAAATTCTGCACTAGGACATGAAATAGACAGGCAGTGGCTAGGCAGCTAAGGAGGAATCTGGTTTTGGTATTAAATAAGTTGTCAATGGGAAAATACAGTCATGTGGGCTACTGGATCGTGCTCAGTGACACAGCTGCCAGGTTTGTTTGGGAGCCTTCCTCCTCTGCAGGAGAATAGGTGTCACCTTAATCAAATGGCTGCGGGATTCTGTCTGCCACAAAGGGGAAGCCTGCAGAGTGTCCTCCTTCATCAGATTTAAAGCCCAGAGAGAAAGAAAACCCAAAAGAGACAAATCCAAGAAAGATCGTCAGCTCGATGTTTTCTAGCAGGAAAACCTGCTGCTCTGCCAGAAGAGAAATGATTTTCACTTCAGCAGACTACAATATTCAGGAGTGGGGAAAGGGAAGACATCAAAGTTGCATGTAGCTGGCTGTTTCACATGCTGCTTTCTCGGTATTTCTCACTGAAATTATCTCTGTGTGCTGCTGGTTTAGACAGGAGATCTGTAAAAGAAGCAAGTTTTAAGGGCTTCACATTGTCAAATGTGCTTTTCAGGTTGCTAACTGAAGGCAAAAAAATTAGCTAACCACATATTAGTTTCTTATCCTGTAGGAATGCTGTTTTTTTCTACATTCTGTGCTTTCTTCCTCTGAGAAACTGATTTATCACTGCAAAAAGCAAAATAAATGTTGGTTAATCTCTTTATCTCTGAGTCGTTTTATGCTAACGTAGAACCAATACTGTAATCTACTGGAAGGTGGGGGAAGGACGTGCCCTTTTTCTTAAACTTTTCAAGGCACCTGGGCAAAGGTGTGTGCTGCCCTGGCAGCAGTTTCCATCAGCAGGATCGGGAGGCCACCTCTGCAGCTGGAGGCTCACCCAGGGCTGGTGAAGGCAGCACGGGTTGCTCTCTGCCTTTCCCGCTTTCTCCCAGTAAACTGAGGTTTAGCCACGGCTGGATCCCAGCCTCAGCGAGAGCGAGTATGGAACAAAGGCTGTCTGCTGAACAGGGGCTGCAGCTGGGAGCAGAAGGCAGCAGGGGCCATCACTCCATGCAGGGAAAAGGATTTCTGGGTCTCAATGAAGAAAAGACTCAAGACTCTCCAGTTAAGGTGCAAACAGGAGCTGCAGCTTCTGTGAGAGTGAGGGAAAGGTGCCTTGAGGCGGTTTGTAGCATGTAGGTCACCAACCATCTGTGCTTTAAATAACGAAGTCACCAAGCTGAGTCACCATCTCTCCTTCCATTCCTGACTCTTCTCCATTGCTTAGATTGCTTTTGTCATCCTTTATTTTTCTTGTTTAGCTGTATGAACAATAGGGGGGAAAAATACCCTTCTGTCTCCCAAACCTGGGGACTCCTCTCTGTGGAATGAAAAGGACAGTTGGCAGAGTTGCAGGGAATAATTGCTCCAGGAAAAAAAGTACTGCTAGTCATTTTACTGGAGTAATACCAACAACGGGAGCATTCACAGGTTCACAGCTTCTGTCCTGCACTAGTCATGCTTTTTAAAGCTTTTGCATTTTTGAGGCTCCTTTGGTCCCTTTTTTCCATTGACCATCAATGGGAGTAAAGGAAAATTTCTAGTTATTACCAATTGTGTTGATTTAAGCTGGCAAGCTGACCAGAAAGGCTCTGTTTGGTATCTTGGTAGTACACATGACATTCAGTCCTAAGTAGTGCTGAAGTTTTTCTGTTTGCTCTGCCTTCTAGAGAAAATGGGAACCTTCAGAGAACATAAAAAACCACTCTCCGGATTAGCTCCATTCTGAATTAGATTTAATTACAGGGTAGACTTAATTTCTAGATATTAATGGAACATATGTCCAATACAAAATGTATCCTGTTTTCATTTTAATGAAGAAGTTGAGACGCAAAATAAACAAAGTGTTATTTCAATCAGAGAGCCTGGCTAACAGAAATGCAGTCAAGTGCAGCCAAAGCACAGAAAAAATAAGAGATCTGTGAGAGAAAGTTTTATAGAAGAAAAGAAATTGATATCAAACTTGCAAGACTGATTGAAAATGGAGGCAATGTTATTAGTTATTATGCAGCTAATAACTAGTTATGTTATATTAACATACTTCATATAAGAAATTATTTTGAAATTGAAGCCTAATATGTAATACTGATATTACATAAGCAGTATTAAAGTTACAATAATTCATATGAAGCATATAATGAATTCTGAATTACTTGGAAGTAACTTGGCCAGTTGCTGACCCAACAGAGACAAAGTTAGTAGAATTCTCATGCAGTATTAATAGAGGCAAAATTTGTAATAGGACTCCGTTTTTTCATGTGCAGTATATTTTCCTCTGTGAAGTGACATGACTGCTCAAAATTCTGAACTATGGTTCTCGGGAGGAATGCTGCTGTCACTGGAGGAAAAATGTATATTGAAAAGTGACAGATGTCAGCTGGTAATAATTATGGCAGCTTAAATATTTATAAATTTGTATGCTATTGTAAAAATGTGTTTCTTCATATGAAAGATGGTGATGTTAGAAATTATATTCCAGACTATTTTTATTATTATTGTTTAAGGCTTTTGGTTATAATTTATGGCTTTGGATTTAGAAAAGTTGTCTTTTCACTGTCCTGAATCATTTCAAGGGTTTCAAAACTAGAGGAAGTTAAAATATTTTTTGAGGTCCAGGAACGTACATCAAATATCTCATCTAAAAAAGGTACGTCTATGTAATTTTTTTCTTAGTATTTTACAATTTTTTTTACAATAACTTTGCTTTCCAACTTTAATATTGTGCTTTGTCGTTTTTCAGTGAGCAACAGTTGCAGTTGTTCTTCCATTATTTGTCTCTTTAACTTTTTTTTGTCTTATATTCAAAGCTTTGAGGGTAGGGGGAAGCGGCAGCCCTGTATAAAATATTCTGAAAGCCAACGACAGAGGGCTGAGACTGGGCTGTGCCAGTGTGGAGCAGCACAGGGAATAGCCTGCCTTGTGCTCTTCTGCTCAGATCCAGCATTGCCTTGGGTAAAGCGGGAGGAAATCTGGTATGCAAAGGACAGTGTAGCCTTCAGTCAAAGGCCAGGAGGATGCTGACTGCTCCTGCTTGTACTTGCTGAGGTACAATGAGTGCTAAATAATTCAGCGTTGTTCCAGCAGCATCTCCAGGGGCAGCAGCCCCTGCAAAGTGCTGACTGGGGCAGCTTTGGGAGACAATTCCATCAGTGTTGGGGAGGGGCCACAGGATGGCAGGGGCCTGCAAGACGGATGCCCTCACACTGCTCAGGGTGAGCACTCTGCTGGTTAGGGTTTTAGCACCTTCAGATGCGAAATTTCAAATAGAGGATGCAGATTTAAGGGGTTTTATTTTTTTTTATTTGTTTGTTTGTTGGGGTTTTTTTCCAAATGGCTTGTGTTAAATGCTGCTTATTAAGCTAAATCCCCCATTAGGAAGAACTGGGAGGTACCTGTTTAAATTTGGTAGAGACTGGCGCTAATACATCCTTTGCCACTGGAGATAGAAAACTTAATTCAAACCCAGTGGTCATATTTCTTCTCACAAGTAAATCTCAAAATCTTGATTCAGAACATTAGGGATTTTTTACCGTCTCCTCAAATTCTGATGTTGGCTCATTAATTTTAGGCGGCTGGAAAAACTCTATGATCATGTGTACTCAGATGCAGCAATAAATTAAAGACAAATCTTAGCAATATTCTCTAAATAGAAGACTAAACTGATTTTATTTTTTTCATTTAAACACTTTTAATTAATTTTTAAATTTGAAAGAGGGGAGGTAACAGAAAATAAAGCTTTGTAAATAGTTTGTGAAGAGCAAACAGTTATGGGTTCCTGGATTTTGCAGAGTAATTGACTGCTGCTTTTATTTTTGTCATGTGGGCAGAGATGAATGAATGAGCTTGAAACAGCTTTTCCTCACTGAAAACTGAGCTTTTCTCCATATCGCGTGGAATAACAAATGTTCTCATAGTTAATATGTGAACAAAGATATTAACACTGTGTGTGATCATTACAGAGCTCTTATCAAAATAGGGGAGTTTATCAAAGTTACTGTTAAATATTTCAGTTGGGTTGTGGTTTTCCCCAGACATCCATATTTCTCTTAAGCTAAACAACTCCACTCTCAGAGAGCTGGTTTTTTTTGCTTCCTTCCAGCTGTTACTCAAATGAAACGAGTGTGGAATACTGGTGGCTGTATGTATTTACACCCACACAAATAAAGGTTTGTTGTACTGCTCTGTAGTACTGCAGCACCTTGACAGTCCCACAAGAGATCAAAGCTTGTTGAGCTTGGTCCTGTGTGAACAAACAATGTGAGGCTGCCCCAGAACAGATTTAAAATAAAATCCTGCAAGATAGACCTGGGAAAAGCAGCTGCGTTGATTTGCTGCAAGTAAAGGTCATGGCCAGAATTAGAACACAGTGTGTTACAGGAGCACCTGAAATGAGATTTTCCTGCCTGCAAGCTCACTGTGCCTTAGTGGACCACGGTGCTCTTGAGCAACAGTTTTATTTTTCCACTTATCCCTCGAGGGAAAAACAACATGGGAAACTGTATTTATGAATAAGGTAGTTATTCTAAAGTACTGCCATAAATTGTCATCTTAATCTTATTTCGTGTTTAACATTGTTACATTCTTTTCCAACTGTTTTTTTTTTTTTTTTTTTTTTTGTTCACGTTCTGAAAAAAACAGAGGCTCGGGGTAAAGACAAGGAAGTGTGGGTAAAATAATTAGTAATCCAAGGAATGAACCCAGTGAATGTAAGATGAAAATGTAAATCTAAATCAGAATTTTCCAGGTAAACGGTTTTGGGATATGTTTCATGTCACAGCCTTAGACTTCAGTTTTAATTTCCCCCCCCCCCCCCCCNTGCGGTTCCCGTTTTACTTCCCCCCCCCCCCCCCCCCGGCTCCCTACCTAATTTTCCACTGAACAGAAGTTGTTCATCCTTGCTCTGGTGATAGAAACCAGCACTAGCATGGGGGAAAAGATCATCCACATTTCATAATTCTGGGTTGTAAACAAGTTTAAAAAGAATTAGCTTCCCAAAATGAAGTTGGTATTTTTTCAAGCCTGAAGTATCTTGTCCTAATCTCTGGGACAACACTTGTGAATACATTTGGTTTTTAGTCAAAAGGCTATCTTTTGACCTTTTCCTTCTATATTTTTGTGTCCTTTGTGAACATTTGCTTGTAAAGCAGTTATCTACTCTCCTAGGAGACTTTTAAAATATAAATAAATGGAATCCACTTACAGCCCTACTGCCTCTACTATGTTGAGCCATGGACAAACTTTGCTTCAGTGAAGTCTTCGAGGAAATATTTCTACCCTGCTCCTGTCAGTGAAGGGTAAAGGGTTACACTGTTTCACACTTCTTGCCTTCATCTTACAGGGTAAGACAGAAACTAGAGCTGTGTTCAGTCAATAACAGTTGGACAGTTATGATGAGAGTCATTCAGAAGTTATTAAATAAGATCTTTATACTTGCCAGTTCGTGCTTACAGTTCCAAACAGGGAAATATTCTGGCCCATCTGAAAATCTTAAATGGAGGTATTGTGCTAATTGTATAACATTTAATTCTGGTAGTGAAGAAAATTTTCCTATTTTGTGTGGAAATCTTTATTTCTTGTAAATGAATATTTTAGATATGTCTATTGAAGGTACTCATATTAAATCCACCATAAAGCAGTTTGGGGTTTTTTTTTAATTCTCAACCCCCAGAATATGATGAATTAGGAAGCCTACTGTAGAATGAATTTAAACTCTGTTTTAGATCAAAATCTGAGGGGATTTTTAAAAAATGTATTCATTCTAGTTTTGGTTTAAGACGTGACCTTGTTTATGTTTATAACGTGCAGTCAATTATTTTCCCTCCTTCATTGTCACTGATAATTTGTTAGCAGGAAAGCCTTAGCAGTGGCACACTAAAGGATATAAATGCCTGTTGTGTCAGCAGCACAGCAGTCCTTAGGCCAGACACAGCTGTTCCCTCTGCCCTCAGCTGCTAAAACCTCATTTTCTGCCTGTTCATGGAGGTGTTAAATTTGTTCCTCCTTAAACATACAGAAAAATGAGACTGTGACACATTTATGTGGCGGGGAATGAGCAGGTCAGAACAGCTCAAGAGCCAGCGGAGCACCAATAGAGGCAGTCAGGGAAGCAGATCTGAATTTGCTTTGGGGAGGTGAAGAAGGGTATGTCAGGGAAAGAGCCCTATTCTGTAGCTGGAAATGTTTAGCACAAAAAATATGCTGTCCTGAAAGCAGAGAACACAAAGAATGAGAAAGGGCACATTCTGAGCCTTTTCCTGAGATACTGATAATATTTTGAGGTGATATAAAGGAGTGTAACCGCAGTTTTTGTTTGCTTCTTAATTAAGGAAGTATATTTTGCTTACAGCAGCTTAAATGAACTGTTAACCATGAACCTTTTTAGTAGAATGCAGCAAATTGCTTGCAATGATCAGCAGTCTTTTTTACTGGAACATGTTATAAAAGTTGATGTCAAAACCTCTTGTTTCTTGTTGGTGGGGTTACATATTGCAGTGGGGTTCCAATTTTGTTGGGATTTTTTCATAGGAATTACAGTTGTGCTGGTGCAGTCCTGTAAAGCTGTGTAAAATCTATGTCCTCAAACATATGGAATATCCAATCCCACAGTATATTTTCTGTTTTGATGAAAATTCATGGCTGTATTTGAGTTACCTCTCTGCCTTATTCCTGTCCCCTCCACCCCCGGGACAAGAGCAAGAAAACAGAAAAAGCCCCCAAGACCAGGCAATCATGACATAGAGATTTGGCATCAGCCCTTCTGCTTCTAGAATCCAATGTCTTCAGCGCTATTTCAGTGCAATACCGGCCTTAAGTTAATTTCCAAGCGTTCTGTTTTATGGTAAAGCAAATTAGACCTAATCCCAGAGAATTTTAATCCACCAGCCTAAAACAGAAAAACAGACATTCAGAGAAATGTCCCAGCCCCACAACATTCATGACACTTGTGTTTATCACTTGAAAGCAATTTTAGCTGAAGTGAAAAAGTAAATGATGCTCAATGAAAAATATTACCATACTATAGGAAACTGCAGAATGATCAACTGTGGAATTTATGTCTGTTAATAGAATGTGTAGCTCTAGATACTTTAACATATGCTGTTTGATTAGGGTGACAACATGAGCGTATGCAAACGGTTATCAGGAATTTGTTTAGGAAAATATATAACTGTTCAAAAACTGGGTAATGCTCCATGATGGTCTTCTTCTTTAGTAAGTTTTCTCTGATTTTTAATGTGTGCCACAGCCTTTCCTTAATTTCTAGATCTTTGAGTGAAAATTCTTTTGGCACCTCACAACATCTTATTCAGTAAAATTATTTTACAGTGTATGACAACAGCTTCCATAAATAAGTTAATAGAAAGGCAAATGAAGCACAAACCATCTGATCCAACACAGTAATTACAAGGATAATGGTTGCCTTGATGTGAAGTAGCAGAATACTGAATCATTTAATAAAATGAAATTTATAATTTATTACTTATTTATATTCAAGTTGCTATCAATATGTTAAACCCATGTCATATCAGATTTTTTAGTGATATCTCAGTGAGAATGATTGCTGCTGCCTGTATATGCGTGTAAGCACAGTTCCTTTCCTTTTGATCTGATCCTGATTTGCTTTTGAGACATTTTACTGTTAAATACTGGCCACAATTTTTATGTTAGAAAAGCTGGTGTTTCTTGAGGTGCAATGGACATAACCTGCGGCATTGTTCCCCAGCACAGTCTCCTCCAAAGGACCCACAGTAAGAGGAGCCTCTCTGGGTGTTTTCTACAGAAAGAAAAGAAACTGTTTGTTCAGAAACGGTAATAGAAATTTTTTTCCACTGTTGCTCAAATATCGTCAAAAGTATTTATCAAAAAACTGATGATTGTTTCCTTGTTTGAAGTTTGCTTTACTTAGGTCAAGGTACTTACAAGTGTTGTTTCAGCAGAAGTACTGAATCAATGCCTGCCTCCACTCTCGCTCACAGCAATGTAAATACCGGCGTGTTTGTTTTCCTTCGTCATGAGCTGCTTTGAGATCTCACTTAATGGCACATGTTGAGCAGAACTTAAAATCCCATTGCTCTGTTAGGCAGTCCCGTAAGTGAAGGTTGTGCACAACTTTTTATCTGGAAGGTTTGTTCAGCTGCTCGTTGTACTGTCCTGGGCTCTGTAGGCTCTGTCACGTGATGTAAGCACAGGAGAAAGCAGGGCTCTCTGTATATTTGTGTATTGCTCTGCATCCAGGGATGTGAGGGAATCAGATCCTGCCGGGCCGCCATCCCAGGGAGGGAACACTGGACTCCTCTGTGCAAACCCAGCAGCCTTTGGGTTTGTGACCGCTGTGTGTGCCCTCTTTACACCTGTCAATAATCCATCACAGCCCTCAGTGCTGGGCAACACCTGATGGGCACCTTGATAGGGGAGGGACCGTGGATCCCAGGGAAGGTCCTGAGACGTGAGTTGTTCCCGTAGGCAGAATCCACCTCACTGCTTACGGTTTAAATCAAACTCATTTAAAAACTGAAATGGGAAACTTAACTCAGCCCACTGAAGGGCTTTAACATAATTGATTTACTGGGAGTGAAGAAAAATCCAAATTGGCAGCAGTTATTTAAAGTTATTTTTGTGTTGCCACTGTCATCGTCAATGTTATACGAAGGAAGAAGATGAAATTCTATATGTATGAATTTGGTTCTTGTGCTCAACTCTTACATTTTAAGAGGTGTGCATCCAATATAACCAATTCCTTATTTTGGATACACTTCTCTGGCAGCATCAATTTGGTGGAGTTCCTTCTGGGAGGTATCTTTCTGATGGTTCTGAACAGCACTTGATAAAAGGGGAGAATGAGGAGACTTCCTTATGTGCATACACATATATTTGTTAATGTTTTTCATAAAGGATAATCTCTATAGAAGCTTCCCTAGCTTTTAGGAAAAGGCACTGGAAAAGAAATCCCCAGATTGGTATTCCTGAACATCTGCTATCAATAATATCATCCTCACCTATAGAAGACCTCCCAGAATCTATGTTCTTTGAAGCAGAACAAAAAAAAAATTGGATCCCAGTTTTTAGCAACACCAAATGATTTCAGCAAGCAGCTGGATGTCGGGAAGCCACTGTTTGGAGCACTGCCAGCTCTGACAAAGCAATGCTGTGTTGCTACTTTGCCCATGAAATTGGCAGAATTATTAGGTCCAGGCGTGATAACCAGAACTTTGCTACACGCAGCTGATTTCCTTTTGTGGTCATGATTGCTGGCAGGGTGCAGCCTCAGATATTCCTGTGAGTGGGTTATGATACGGCCAAAGAGGCTGAGAGAGGTTCTGGCTCATCAGGGAAGAATCCAAGTGTTCAAACTTGATGTGTAGCTTTGCACTCATTATTTGTGAACCACTATCTTTGTGTCTAACCAAAAGATGAGGATGTAAAACCTCATCTGTTTTTTTTATATACTGAATAGGCACCATGCAGCTGTGGGCAGATAATATATGATATGTATAGGATTCAGAGGAACCTGATGTTGTGGTTGTCATTTTTAATAACTTGGATCAATCACTTCAGGCTGTCCATAGAAAGGTTTTTCTTCAACTGAGTCTGTTGAATGCAATTTCCATTTCCATTGTGGGCTCTCAGTAATGAGAGTTTTCACATACATTTACCCCTATGGGTTTTTTTCAAGATGTATGAGGAGATGGCATTTTCTCTCACAGAAAGTTTTATGCCAAGTCTTTATAAAGACTCACATTTTTAATGTGAAAAATAGCTCTGGATAGAAATCTGTTGTTGATTTATTCCCTTGTCTTGTTTTGGCTCCTATCTCTGACTAGAGCAATAGCCTTGTTCAGTGCAATTTTATTATATTTTTTAAAACATACGGAAAAGTGGTGCTGGTATTCTCTAATTTTTCTTTTGCTTTGTAACTTTGGGTTGATTATGACCGACACAAAAAATGTGGTTTAACTCAGTTAAGCTTTCAGTTCAAATTTTTGGTTTTGTTTTTGTTTTTAACCCATGAAGTCATAATAACAGAATTTCAGACTCAGTAGGGAGTTTAATTTCTTTTGTCTTTTTCTTCAATTTATTCACCAGTTGGAGTCTTTTCTGTAAAGAATCTTAATTGAAATACTGCCTAATTTCCTAGCTGGAATTCAGAAAATGAAATATGTACCAGGGAAGAGCAGGAACAACAAAAATGACTGATTTTGGGAAAACACTTGCCAAACAAAGTGACCAAAGAACACATATTGAAATTTTGATGCTTCCATCAGCCTTAATTTTATTTGTGGCAGGGTATAGAGGAATGAGAGGCCTTCCCAGATTTGCTGGAAATATTTAAGCAGATTCTCTCAGTTATTTTATCCCAGAGGTGACATCTGCAAGCTTCAGGGGGGTGCCATCTTTTTGCCATGTCTTTCTGCAATTTACGGTGTACGAGTTAAAGATATGAAACGGGAACAATCTGAGCCCTGTGGTCCTGCACTCGTTACCACCACCCAGGTGGAGCAGGAGCCACTAAATCCCCCTCCCCTCTGAACCCAATCTTCCTTCCAGACTTTTACCTGTTTGGGGTACCATGACATCCTAACCTAAACACAGGAGTACCGGGGCAATAGCACTGAAAGCCTCGCTAAATTTGGGATCGATGATGTTCACTGATCTCTACAGCTACAAAAATGCAGTCATTTCATCATGAAAGGAACCCAGATTGGCCGGCCATGACTTACCCTTTACAGATCCATTCCAGCTCCCAGTCTTCACACTGGCTGTGGGCCCAGGGATGTGTTTCCAGGGACTGAAATCAGGCTGACTTGTTAACAATTCTCTGGGTTGATCTTCCATAAATTGTTCCCAAATCTTAGGTAACTCAGTCCTCAGTAACTGAAACATCAACAAATATACTTACTGATGTTTTGGTTTTAATAAGGGAATATTAGAAAAGATTCCTTGATGCAATATTTTTACCATCTCTTTTGGAAAATGATGTTGTTTTAAATACACTATACAGGATAATATATGATAATCTTGGAGGTGATTGGGAATTCTCTCTCCATTACTTTTACCTGTGGGATGTGCCACCAGGTGCTTCTATTTGGCGAGGCATTCGTTATAAACACACACAATACTTCTGCATTTATTCATTCTGCAGTGCTTTATCTTCGTTCATTAGTCTGGCAAAGGACTTTCAAGTCATATCCTGATCTCAGAAGAAGGTCTCAGTCTCTGCAGTAGCTGTTCCTCAAGCACTTGGCTTTGTTAGAATTTTCAGAAACAAATACTGTTAATGAGAAAAGTGAATTGATTCTGTATCCTGTTTCTGATACACGTCTTTTCTTAACTTGTGTTGCTATAGCTGTATTCTCGCTGAAATATTACCAGTCCATGCTTGAACCAAGGTCTTTGAAAGGTAATCTTGAGAAGGTTTAATTTATTTCTCAGTAGTTTTAATGAATTTATGCAAATCCGAGTGAAAATAAAAGGTTTTACATATCAGCATGGTTGTGAGAGGGCACAAAAAGCTTCCTTCTGCTATTTAAAATGCAATCAATTTCTTGTTGCTGAGTGAAGTTCAAGCTCTGTATCAAGGGGATGACAAATAGAATGAGACGTGCTCTTAGCTGCACTCATTTGTGGCATGTTGGTCAAGCTGTGAATCAGTTTCTGAGGAGCTGAAGGATGTCTCAGCATCTTGTATTTCAAGTATTCATTTTCTACATTCACACATTGTGTTCGTGGTTTTACGTGATGATGGGGAAAGTGACAAACTCTAAAAATAACTATCTTTAACATCTCATCCTGGAAATTGCTCTGGTTCTACTGGTGAAGTGCATTTTAAATAAGACCACAGATTCCTTTGTCTTCGCTTTATTATCTTGGTGTCCTTAAGAGGAGTGAGCCTTAGGCTGTGAAATGCACACCAAGAGAAGATCTAATTTGGTACAGTAATCTAAGCAGCTATTTCTTGCTCTCACAAACAGCTCTTTGTGATAGTCTGAATCCCTGTATATCTGTTGCAGAAAAGGTACAAGCTTATATTCCACTTTTCAAATGAAAAATAACTTCATTTCAACTTCTCTTAGGCCAGTGAGCCTCAAGAGCTTCTTTGCTAAAAATTCTTCCTGAGTTTTCAGTGCCATATGGTGCAGTAGTGTTTTTTGACCTGATCTTACCAAAAATCAACCCAAATATGCCAGTGGCGGTGAAGAAAAAATCAGGGAGAGAATTCCAGGGCTTAAATGCTTCTGATTTTTATTGTCTTGAACTTCTGTTTAAGGATTTAAGTCGCTTGTGCAAAATTAATTAAAACTGTTATTTCTGATACATCTTAAAGAATAAAGCTGTGAGATAGCAGAGTAAGGAATACTTGGGTGGCTGGTGTGGGGCATAAGACATCATGATCTGGAATGTTTCAAGGCAAAACCACCATGTATCATAATGCTTTTGAAGGGATTGTGTGTTGGAACTCTGGGTTCTTGTTTCCAAAACTGCCCCAGGCACGGATGATCAAATTGCAGGAAAGTTATATTGCTATAAATTAGTATTAATGCTTTAATACAACCCAGAAAACAAATATTTTTCAGCTATAATGCTACTTGGGCAGTGAATTCAAGGCTTTCTCCTTCATATTCTTCTCGTGCTTGGATAAGGGAGAAATCTAGAAACACATTTGCTATAGGTCACAACCTGATCTCAGTTATTTTGGTGTAAAACTGGAATAAATCTTGTTTGTACAAATGGAATTACTGAAATTTTATATTGCTGTGAGTCGAATTTTACCCTGTCTCTAAACAGTTTTTGCTAAAGATTGAAAAGCATTAAATAAAATAAGTAGGTCACACAAGTGAGATGATACTGCCCCTTATCTTTAAACAATATTCTAATTTGACTCCAGTGCAATGAAAAGAAATGAATACTGTATGTGCTCCCATGCGAGCTGTCAGAAAGATAAAACTGAATATTCTCTAAATCAGCTTTTCCACGGACAACTGCTTCATCATCATTAGTATGTATATTCTTATTAATATCCAGGCCACCCAGTTATGAGACCCTAGACTGCAGCTTTTCATAATTTACAACTGCTATCATTTTCAGCAGGATTGTATGCATGACCTATCACAGAAGGAACACTTGATATATCTCTCTGTGTCTTCTCAAAGTGTTATTTTGGAATAAGGGCTAAGAATAAATGTATACATCTGCTGAGGAAGTTGCATTTGTGCGCAGTGTGGTGATCCTTGCCAACTGCTCTGCTGTGTGTGAGAGGACCGGTCACTGGAGGTGTCTGACAATTTGGAATTAAGACAGTTTGGCAGATGAGGGCAGACACATGAACTGTCTAAAGCAATATCTAAGAGCTTGGATCAGAGTATAAATAAATTCAAAATTCTGTAGCTCCCCAGGGGTGTAAACGAGAGTGGAGTCGAGAGGAGTGTAGCCAGGCTTGCAGGCTGAGGCTGGGGAACCACTATAGCGGTGACTGTTGTAAACACCAGGGGCTTACACAACGAATATTATACAAATATATAAAATTCAGTGTAGACTGTGCTGGTCTGAGTGACTGACTGCAGTGACAGCCACTGTGAGTGGGGGATTCAGTTTATTGTTCAATGCCGGGTGGAATTTGAGACAGAAATTGCTGGGATGGGATTAGCCGTTGGAGTTTTCATTATGTTCAAAATGCTAAGTGATTTCTTTCATTCCACAGATTTCTATCCTCCTTTTTCCAGAGTCATAAGAATTGCTATTTGTTGGCCTTAACAATTGCAATATCATCTATAAGTGTCAAAGAAGACAGGAGGTGGGGTGGGGGTAAGTGAAAACCAGCTGAGCAGTAACAGTAACCGCTGCTTATTAAGAAACACTTTCTCTAGGGGCATCTCTGGAGACACCCTGATGAAGTTTTTGTGGTGAAAGAACTCTTCTGTAAGCGACATTAAACCAAATTAAGCTGTTGCTCAAACCTGCAGCACATCCCAATTCTGTGTAACCAGGCTTGTTTATTGGTAAAGCAGTGTAACGTCCAAAAAATGGTGAAACCTGTTAGCATTACCTTGGCTGACATAAAATCTATGATAGCAGACAAAAAGTAGATTATCCTAACCAAGTTTTTGGGGAAAAAAAAGAATAAAATGAATCTCTGGAGTTTCAAGTTAAGCCACTAGTCTTGAGAAAAGCATGTCAAATTTGAAACTAAAATTAAATCTTCCAGCTCTCTATTTTATCACTGTTAGCCAATATGCACTTTCTAGGCTAAACCATCAAAATTGCGATGGAAATATTTTATGAAATATTGAAATTGTTTAAAAATCAGGTTTCATGTAGACGATTATTTCAAACTTACATTCCTCAAATTTCTTGATACAACCTGCTTGAAGGTCTCTTGGTGTCTCTTCTGGTTAGGTGCCATCATCCCGCGTTAAACAGCTTGTTCTAAAGCACAACTATTCTTAAATAAACATATTGAACTTCACGTGATGAGTCAGATACGCTCATGCGACAGAATGTTCTGAGTCACAGCTGAAGAAGATATGTGGATGGTTAATGGAAAAATCTTAATTGTTAGAATTCTGCAAAACATGAAATAAAGTGATATTGACTTGACAAATAATTCTGTTTTCAGCACAGCCTCAACTGTAAATGCTGTTCAGGTTATGGGAGGGCGTGTTCCTTTGGAGCAAGCACTTTCATTTAGGACACAAAACTCTTTTATTCTGAAAGTGGCCAGGATCCATCTGTTCTATTCTTTTTACAGCATTTTGCTCTTTAATGATTTTTCTTCATTGCATGGATATGTATGTGTAATAATTACGCTATAAATCTTCAGCCTCAGTATCCCACTTAAATGCACTCTTCATCCACTTGGTCTCTCCTGGTTGGTGCTGGTTTTAGTAATTCCTTCACACAAAAGTGCCTCCATAACTTTTTTCTCCATTTTTTTCTGGTGGCTACATCTTTCTCATATGCTGGTGGTGGCTACAGTTCTCTCGTGCTGGTGGTGTTCGCACCATTCCCACAAGCCAGGAACCAGTCTCTTGGCTGTGGCAAGGTGTGTGCATGCAGCCTGTGAACCAAACATAAATCAAATTCTCCCAGTTTAAGACAGAGCTTCAGCAAAGACGGACTTTGTTCCAGGTGTCTTGCACAATTTAGCAGTTTTGTTTTGTCAGGGGTAAAGCTGCAGGGAGTCAGAGCTGGCCTGGGACTCCTGACACGTTGGCAGCTGATCTCAGGTTATAGAGAGAGCTATGGAGAAACAGAATTACATCAAGCACAGCATCCATCCTGTTCCTAGGAAGTTCTTCCACCTTCTATATCATCCTGAGCAATTTCAAAAACATTACTTTTCTCTTGAAAAGCCATCACTTTCTTCCTGTGTAAACATTTTGTAGCAGGACTGACAGATGATTTTTAAAGATGCTATCATGATTTTAATGATGTATATTGTACCTTACGATAGTCAGACGCTACAGCCTCTGGGTTTTCAACCTTTTTACAAACTCTCATTTTGTGTGGCATATTTTCTCCTGCAAGACTCATCTGTTGAAGTAATTTCTTTTCCCAATCATTAACTGCATTGTATTTTCACAGAAAGCAATTGTAGAATGTGTCAGAAAGAAAATAAAGAGAAAAATAGTTACAGAAACATCTACCAAGTAAACCAACCTGAAAGGTGTTGAATCAGCAGTAGTATCAAACACAACAACAAAATAGTTATCAGACATGGAACCAATATAGTTATTGGGTTTGCACATTAATTATGAGCAATCTACCTAATTACCTATGTTTTCAATGAAAAGTATATTTCCTTAGGAGTGTACAAGGTCAGTAATGTTCATTACTGGTTACTGTTAAGCCACATCAGCACTGGTGGGTGCTTTTCTAACACTAAAGAGCCAGTTCCTGCACCAGGAGCCTGTTCCATATTCACATGAGCACTGTCTGCCTGCCACCTTGAAAGATGTATTTAAAGATGGTTTCCAAAGGCACTGGGGATGAAAGTGCTCATGAACTGTGTGTGATTCCTCAGCCAGTGTGTACTGAGGTATCAGGAGCTGAAAGAGCTAAATAGCCTCTGCATGATGATAACTGAAGGGCGGAAAAGGTGGGTGGGCAGCGATTGGATTTGTCCTCCCAATTCTGCGCCCTTCCAGGGAAATGCAGCTAGTGTGGAAGAGTGTGTGACATGAATGTGCTGGGTGAAGGGTGCATTTCTGCTGTTGGTGCCAACTGATTGCCAGGATACCAATTCTGAAAGGCTGATGCCTTCAGATTAGGCTGAAGCTGCAACAGGCTTTTTTCAACTATCCCCTTGAGGCAGCTGAGGGCTGAATCTCAATCCAGCGATCTGCTGCTTCAACCAGGAGCCCTTTCTTATTCTGAGTAGTCCCTCTGACTTCAGAGAAGTTGTGATACAGCAGAAAGATTTGGTTTATTTTTCATGAACTTTACATCACAATGAAAGATTTGGTAGGAGCAGAACTATAGAACTTAGTGTAAAATATATGCATCTGTTTTGTGAATGACATCTGAGAGTTTTGGAGCTTACTTTCACTCAAATTTTCCTTTTCGTACTTAGTTCATCTAATGGTAGATGCAGTGAGGATAAAGCCTTCATATGTGATTATTATATTTGGAGTTATGAAATTTACTCCCGCTACATTTTCAAGGCACTTTATAATGCAATGTTCTCTGGCTTTTACAGAGGCTAACAAAAGAAAAGTGAGTCCTCACAAAACTAATAGTCATTACTTCCTCTAGTCTGGATTTTTTTTTGAGAATACAAATTTTGTGGCTTTTTATTTAAAGGAAAAGGACATGTATTTTCTACGTTTTGTTTTTTTTTTTTAACTTAGAAGTTTTTTCAGCAGATCTGTACAGCAAAAGTAATCTACTCTACAAATCAGCATCATAAACATCTTGCAGTGAAAGAGCAGTGAGCCTGTGCTATTGAGAAGCTGGAGCTGCAATTTGCAATTGCAGGACCATTTAAACTAGGAAATGGTGTCGCTGCTCTCTTTGCATTACCCAAATGAGGTTGCAGAGCACCACACACCTCTCCTGGTGTGTTTTTGAGGCTCCCAGTGATGACAGCCCAGGATTCCTTTGGGGCCATCCAAACCTTTTAACCTGCCTTTCTCTTTCATTGACGTTGATTAAAACTTAACTGTCACTCAACAGCTTTAAAGCTGCTATTAGAGAGAGTTTAAATGCCTGTAAGTCAGGGTTTAAAACCCACAATAATCTAAGATTCGGGTGGGAAGGAAGAAATATGACTTGACCAAGGAAACATGAAAGACTTTTCCAGAAAACACAACACCAGCACAAATCCATGCAGCTTTACTGAAACTGTTTCCAGACCAGCAAGCTGTGTCCCTCTCTTTTATTCTGATGATCTCCCTGTATGCAGATTCTCTTCCGTGAAATTCCAGAACTTAAACATTGAGGATAATTGTTTGGAAGCAGCAATTAAGTGGGACTGTTAATATTTATATTTTTGTAAAATCTTTTGTGTACTTACCGATCTAATTAGGGCACATGCATGTGAGAACAGAAAAATGCTGGCATTTATTTGACATTTCTCCATCTCACCAAATTTCCTAGCAGTGGTACAGCCTAGTGTTTTCAGGGTCTGTAGAAGTGTGTGAGAATGCCTGAATAACTTGGAGCGATTGAAAATTTGATTTGGACTCAAGACCAAGAGCTAAGCTGATCCTGACTGTAGTTCTCAAAGCGGATATAAAAGCATTAGGAAGTCATGCATGGAGATGTTTTCCTTGGATGTAGCCATGAGGAATATATTATTTTAAAAGAAAAAATATATAGAACAGTAAGCAAAGTCAAAAATCAAATAATATACAGAGATGACTGCTTTCAGTGAAAGCTTAATGCAGCCTAGAATATTAACTTACGGCAGAAAAGCTACTGCAAGAGCTTAAAAAAAAACCCAAACCCCCACAAAGCTTGGGGTATAGGCCTGAAATTACCAATTGGTTTTGAAATGTTATGAGGCACAGTTTCCCATGGTACAGATGGAGAGAGTAAGTTTGGAATCTTGTAACAAAAACTGAGGCAGTTTGCTTCAAAGACATGAAAAATATAGTTGTATTCAAAGTGGAAAACAACTTTCAGGAAGGAAATGCAATAATATTACCATTTTAATATCAGCTATTCAAAATTATTGGAAATATTTATTGCAGCTCAATATCCTTCTGTAAGCTGATGTGTGTTGTGAACCTGCACAGACCTTTGCCAAGTCAGTGCAGTGGGTTTCTAGATCCCATTGACCAGGCATGGAACCTTGCATCGCATTGAGAGAAATCCAAATTTTTTATTATTAAATTAGCACCTCCTGAAAAATCAGGGCGTTGTTTTGGCCACCTGTAGGGAGACAGCAAATCTGATTACACGGCCTAGATAAAAATAAAATGGATTTTGCCTGAAAACATGAAAAACCACTACTCTGTTAAACCTGCCGCAAGGTGAAATTTACTGCGGCCTTGTTTAATATAATGCTATTGTTTAAAACGTCGTCTCTCTAAATTACCACCACCTTTTGAAAAAGCAGTTAGGATTTCCTTTTGAATAGGTTGGAAATTTCTTGTGTTCCTTTGATCCAAAACAGGGATAGCAGAAACCATCGAATTAATTAAGTAAACCCATATCTACTGAATTTACATGAGAATGTAAATAATTTTTCATTTTCCTGCATGATAGAATGATTCTTAAATGAATAATTATTTGCCCTTTGCCCTTATCATTTAGCACAGCTAGGAAACTGGATTATTGATGAGGAAAGATAATGTAATTGCCCTTAAAACACAATGAAATCCTTTAGGACATATTCAGTAAAGGAGATTACCTAATGGGTGGTTTTGGGAATGGAATTTGAGGCTTTTTGCATTAAATTTACCGTGTAACAGCACTTCTTGTGTGGTAGAGCATAATATCAACAAAAACTCTTAGATGGATTGAATGTAACAATTTTATTAGTGGTATGATATATTCTGAATGGCCTAGGGTCAGTTCTTTATAATGAGCAGTGGTGATTAGAATGTATTTTGCATAATTTTCCATTAGTCCTTAATGGTTTCGCTTTATATCCTTTTACAGTCAAAAAACCGAGCTCATTTGGCTGAAGAAATGTCCCGTTAGTTTTTATAGACTTACAAAGGCTTGTGGAGAGACTTACACAAGAGGTGTCGAAGTGTTAATTGGTAACAAACCCTCAACAACAGCAGATCCCAAGCTCTTCATGTAGGTTTTTTAATATTAAAATATTGCTGAGGGGAGCAAATACTTGAGGTTCAGGGTGATTCTGTAAAGATTACATTTTGTACTCTGATTTTGAGGCTATGTCGACTATTGTGACAGCAGAGTACTCTCTGTAGAGGAAAGCTCACCAGGTAGGCTCAGTGTGTTATACTGGTCCTATAAAAACGACCTCATGCTATTAAACCATACCTTTCTACCATTAGTCCTTTCACAAGCTCCTCAGAAATCAAATGTAACCAGCAATTACATAAACACAGATCGACGACAGCCTTAGCAAGGCTGGAGCAGCCCTGTCTTAGCAGCACCTATGGAGAGCAAAGCAGGGCAGGTCCTTTCCCAAAGCAGGACATCTTCTCTCCGTGTCACAGGGTGCGGATGTACAACGCGCTGGGCCAGTTTGTGTGAGGGAATCAAAATAAATTGACTGCTAAGAACCATGCCTCCCTCTTTGATCCACATGAACTGAACTAAGTCCCTTAAGCCACATAAATCAGTGGGATGAGTTGGAAAGAGAAGTGGGAGATTTCAGCCCCGAGAGAAATTGAAGGCCTTGGTTTTCATTGTTGTTCTTCTTGCTGAGCTCTCATTTCATATTTTTGGTTTATAATGACTCTTTTAAAGTTTTGTACATTCATTATTGATACCATTTTTATCTCACTATCAGTCACCTGTAGTTCCCGCTGAATTATCCTCTCTTCTCCACTGACTGCCACATTCTACTGCTGATTTGTGGACACAGGACACACTTTGAGAATTTTTAATTCACAGGAGTTTATGATATTTGGTTTAGCCTTATTTTCTTCGTAACCTGCAATTTGTTAAAATGGTGGAACTGATTTTTTCTACCATTTTAAGCATGCATTTTAATTTCCCCAAATGCTTAAAAAAAAAAAGTTTATAGAATGTTCTGTAGAAAATTAAGATTACCTCATGCACAGAACTGAAGTACATTATGTTTTTCCAAGGCACAAAAATTAAATGAGAGTTTTCTATGGAAGAAAAATTGACATATCAGACCTGTTAATTTACTGCTGATTTGATACAAATAAAACACAGGTTTGGATTTTCCTTTAAAGAGGGGATTGGAAAGTCTCTGAACAACTATTCTGGCTTGACAGAGAATCTCAGAAGAGTAGGTTTTCTACAAATGAAAGAAAACCTCCATTTACCTTGCAAAATGTTCTGTCTCATTATGTTTTGAGATTCAGCCTAATGTTTTTACAAATTAAAATGATGAAATCATATCAAAGGGAAATAAAAAGGTTAATTGTAATGTGCATTCCTGTTTCTTCTTTTATAACCAATTTATTACGGGGCTATGTCTATGTCAGAAGTGAATCTTGAATGTCTTGATATTAGTCTTTGAAAAACTGCAATCATCGATAAATCCTACTGTTCATTATAAAAATGAAGAGTTTTTAATTTGAAGAATTGCAAAGAGACTTCCTCGTTGTTATGAAATGAATCTTAATACTCTTATTGTGGGAATCAGCAGCATTGCTTTTGATGCATCTCATTAATAACAAAAAGCCTCATTCCAGTTATTAAAATACTCTTGCATGTTCTGCACTGATCATTTTTTACTTTTTACAGTTTGTTGCTTGCATTACTCCCCAGTGACATTATATGAGTAGATTGTTCTCCAACTAGGTACAGCTGAATAATAATATTAAAAACTAATAACTTCCTTGGGGTGCACTGCAGAATTAAGAAAGGAAAACAGTTTTAAATCTTTAATATAATGAAAAATTATATTGGGGCTTTCATATTGTTTTGCTTATGCTTCGGTTATTGCTTTCATTAAAGTTTTAATTTTCAGAGATATTGCTTTGATAAAATTACATCTTTGGTTAGTATCTGTGTTCCCACTGAAAATTATGGGCCTTTTCTGTCATTTATTGCCATCTATTTTCTGTTTTAATTACTTTCCCTAATGCCTACAAAAAATAGAGCAAAATTGAATTAAATACTTCATCTATATAATCAATGAAAAATGTGTGAGAACAGAGATTATAGTCTTCAAACTAAAACACTACAGCAAAAGAAGAGCAGGTGAGATCTTTATTTTTTTCATAATAATGCTCTGTTTTTCCATTGATATAAGGAGTACAAGTATTAAAATGCATTTGATGGGGAGGTTTACTCAGTACTGTTAGAGTTTTTACTGTACTTTTAAAGAAGAATCTAATTTACCAATTACAATTGTTCTGGAAGATAGTTGTGAATTACTATCCTAAGCGATGCGGATGGGATCCCTGAAACCAGGAAAGGTTGGATCAAAACCTCATTCAATGAAGTACTGGAGACACAGAGTAATTGAAACAAAAGGTGGTGGTGACCATTGTATGTGGCACGAGCGAGGTGGAAAGAGTCCAGATCATGCCAAACAGACCTCATTAAAAGGTTTCTTTACATTATGTGGTGTTACTTATAAAGATTAAAGCAATGGACGTATTATTTATGAAGACATAATGATGCAGCACATAAGGGAAAATGTAATTGCCTGTTTTGGTCAGTTGTTTTAAGCATGATTGATTTAGTTGATTGTTTTTTGCCATAAACCTCCTGTTATGATAATATTTCTCCTGAGAAATGTCACAAAAACTTTCCTGCAAGCACGGGCATGATCTGATCCTCGGGGCACGTTGAGTTGCTGGACCCTCAGTGTTGGGCTCGTTCTGTGCTTATCTTTATGTGAAAGGAATTATGGCATTGGCCCAATCCCACACTTGAGCGGCTCAAACTGGCTGATGTTTGGGGCAAACTGTACCATACAGATGTTTTAAGGCCCCTCAATTTCTTTGTAATGAAGATTAAGACTGTATCAGATATGTGGAAGTGCAGCTGAAGGAGTGAAATAGAGAAGGAATCTGGTGTTTGTAAAAGAATGAGTTGATGAAATTTAATCTGGTAAACTCTGTGCAAATTGGATATGATTTCATTTTTTACCACTTGTGTTCCCAGTGAAGAACTATAATAACTATGGTGAGTTAAAGCTTAGCACTTACCCTAGCTTCATTTTTTAAAACCTCACTTTAAGCTTCATGATCACACCTGCTCTTTTCTTCACAGAAGGGAAGGCTGGCTTTCTTGGTATAGGCTTTAATGAGCTAAAAAGAAGACTAATTCTGGGAAGTAAAGGAAATGAAACAGTGAATTGGTCCTTACCGGTTTTGTGGCTTAAAGACGAAGTTTTCATTGCAGTCACAAAGGTGAGGGGGAGATTATCTTGAATGGATATCCATGCTACATGACTTTGGATAGCAGCAGCCAAATTAAACGTGAACAGCCAGATTTAATCTGGTTATCGTGTACTGAGTGCACAGTCAGAGTGTTGGTGAGAGGAGTGCACTGAGAAATCTCTTACAAACAGGGATGAAGATGCCAATGCCACTGAAAATTGCAATTCTCTCTGTTGTGCTGGTGTTGACCCTTGCTACTCTTTTTAACTTGTGTGACACCAGACGTGCCCTGCTGAAGTTGCCTGCAGCATTCAGGGTCTGTCTGCTCATAGCGGCTGCAGTGGTGGCATGAGCAGTAGAAGCTGATCTTCTTCTGAGCATGTTTAATCTAAAATCACTGTCTCTGTCTTCACTGGCAACTTGATCCTGTAGTTATGGTTACGGTGTTGTATTAGATGTAGGAATTAATTTGGTTCGGAAAAACATTCACACCAGTTTACATAATGTTGAGAGACCCAGTGTATGATAAATCACCCTATATTAAAAACTTCTCCCCTTATCCAAAAGAGAAGAACTCAGTACAAGCTGTATGGAAGAGTGCTGTCAAATAAATGATTTTAAGGGGGATGTTATTCAAGAGAAATTAAATGTTTGAGTGGTGTGCTTTTGAAATGAATAAAAATTGCTTCATGTGTCGGCTGCTTTATAGAGAAAAGACTTCGATTTCCAAAGGATTCCGAGAGATCAGGACTCTATCTTCCATTTCTAGCTCTTTGTTACTTCTTTTGAAAAGTAGGTCAAAGTTCTTACTGCTATTACTGTCATTTAAATGGGATTTGCTTCAATATTCATCCTAGTGAGCTTTGGAGAAATTCCATCCTTCTCTTTGCAGCAGGGATTCAGATTTAGGACTTGGCTGTTGTCTTTATAGCCCTGATTGTAAAATTTGAGGGTGGTGGTAGGCAAAGATTCCATCCAACATGCAGAGCACTTCAAAAGGGAAAATTAATCCTGTTGTGGGGTTTGTTGAGGCTTTGATATTGGGGAGAGTTTGCAGATGAACAATAGATGGAATATTGAGCCATCTCCTGTTAATGCAATGCAATTTCTCCAGTGACTTGTCCACGATATTTGCCTGAGATTATGAACAAAGGTGTTTTTTTACTGTTCTCACCTAGATTTGCTGTCCTTCCTTTAGAAGTCCAGGAGAGCTGAAGGAGGAAGAAGTACAGATTTCTCTTATTGTATCTGAGGTCGTGGGGTGGGTGGGTGTTACCTAAACCAGAACCAGAAGGCAGAGTCAAATTCTGCAGAGAAAGTGCTAATTATCGTCCCAAATGGTTCTAAAGAATACGATTTAATTAAATCCTTACATTGTATCCTGTTCAGGTTAAGCTTTTGAATACATGGATGTTGAAATAGCATCTAGCAATTATGACTGCATGTATTTCTGAGAATGAGCCTTTTGCTAAAGAGCCTCAGGTATCTTTGGAAATCTCTACCATTTAATATTGAAGTTCTGCAAACAGGTGTTTTGTCATCTGGGATGATTTTATAATGTTAGTTCTTGCAGATTCAATGTTAGATCTGTTTCAAATCTGAGTACAGGCATTACTCATAACCAGCTCAAGTATTTTGAAAGTTTTATGCTGTAAAGCAGAGTCAAGTCTTATTTGTCTTTATTCTATGACTTTTTATTACTTTTTCTGGCTGATAAATACGATTTTCTATTTTGTGCAACAAGTAATCATTATGGTTTTGATTTTGCATCAACCAGTTGAGCTTTACATTATGTTTTTTATTGTAAACAACTGGCTATAGCATTAAACAGTTTATTTAGCAATGGCCTGACTATTTTCCACCCATGTGGGTATTGTCAAATACTTTTGCTCTATATAAAGTAGACTTGACTTTGTTCAGAAGCTGTTCAGTTTAAAAAAAAAAAAATTGATAAAATTCTTAATTTCTTGATGTTTAAAAATTTGGCAAAAAGAAAGGAAGACTTCAGTGTAAAAGAATGAAAGGTCACCTGGCTGTTCAGCACTTTGTGCATTGGTTGCATTTGTTTAATCCAATGGAAGTGATATTGTATGGTGCTGGTAATCCAATCTGATCGATTAGAATCGAATTGATTCTCTAGTCAGAAAAAGCAGTCAGCTGAGGGAAGTGATCTTCTCGATGTAAATGGATGCCTGAAGGGAGAGCGTAAAGAAGGTGGACATGAGCTGAGTTTTTGGTGTCCGGTGACGGTTGTTGTTTCCCTAACACGCAAAGACATGGAGAGATGGAGCTGAGAAGTTCAGCAGAGAGACACTGCCATGGCCAGGGCAGGAGCTGAGGCCCTGCGTGGGAAGGGGAGGGAACAGCCTGTCCTACCTGGCGAGGAGATGTCTTCTGCTAAGGGCAGCCCCCAGTTTCTGCAGCTTTACCAGCAATGCAGCTGAGCAGGGTTTAGTTTGCCCTATCAAGCAAATTTTCAGACATCTCAGTGTGGTTCAAGAGTTAAATGCAGTGCTCTCTAATAGTCTTTTATTTTGAAGCAGCAGCTGAGAAGCGAAGTTGTTGGCAGAGCCAACCATTACCTTCTATTTGAGCCTTGTTTTTAAAAGGTGCTTGAATGGTCTGTTGAAGAGAAGAATGAAAGTAATCAACACTGAGTTTCAAACAGAACCTTTTGTGTAGCCTGTTTAAGCACCACTTATTCCCTGATGTCTTGCTTGTTTACAAAACAGCTTGGATAGAAACGGCATTCCAAAAGCAAGGGTTTATTGTGATTACAAGGGTAAAATTGTACTTCTCTCCTGTGACTAAGGGCAGTTCTGACACACAGGTTGACACATGCTCCTGGAGACTATTTTTTCATGGTAAATAATCTCCATGTGTGTCCCAGATTTTAGCTTTCTGGACTAGCTGCACACAGAGACCTTGTCAGACAGAGGAACACAAGGCCAACAGATGGACTGGAAAAGGATAAATTGTGTCTTCTGACTATGGCATTAATCAGTCACCGTCACTGATGACTTTTTTCTATTTGAAAGGCACTTCAAGAAGCAATCAATAACTTTAAAGTATTCTTAAAAGATTGTAAGATTTTGATAAAATTTCTCTAGTACCCTGATTTTTAAAAGTATACAGTCTTCTCTTTCTGCTCTCTGTGTAGTGACAGAATTCTGTACTAAGAAAACATGAATAATTAGCTGAGCCCTTCAAACTTTGGAGAGATGAAATCTTGATTTCATTACCTTCTGTTTTGTATAGGTCAAATGGACTTTTGCATAGAACAAGGGAATAATTTTAAAGGCATAGGAAATTAAAATTTTATGAGTGTGTGCCCACCAGGGTTGATGAATCAGACTGACTTCAAAGAAAAATGAGGTTTTCATGCTATCTGCTATTTTGAGTTTTTCTAATGTTTAAAGGGGAGGGAGCTTTCATGTATCTCTCTCTCTCTCATGCGCCACATCTGATCCAAAGCCGATCAAAGTCCTTTAGTTAATTTCAGTAGGTCTTCAGTAGATGTTAAAATCACTTTTACTAATTGACAGAAGGGAGAGATGGGATTTTGAACCACCTGAAAATATGTGACTTCCATCAAGGTCTTCTGGAGATCAACACTGAGCTCTGTAGTCATGCCTCAACTGCACAAACAGCCAGCAGAGTGAATGACTTCTGAAGGGTACAGCACCAGAATGACCAAGTGAGTTACATGCTGGTGTTACCCTTGTGGTCTGAGGCCACATTCCATCAGAATCCTTAGCTGTACAACAGAAGAGTGTCTTCAGCATGTCTTTTTGGCAAAGAAAAATCAAATTTTAAATCTTTTAACAAAACCCTTTGTCCTGCACTAAGTATGGCATTTGGTTTCTTCGCTGCCTGTGTCCACACACCACATGATTTTTGGGTTAGCTCATGACAAATGACTGTATGAACTATAGAAAGTAGAGAGGGCAAGATATAAAGCTCAGGTTTGCAAAAGCTTGTCACCATGGTAGGAATGAAGCCTTGCAGTTGAAAAGCCAATTACGAGTCCCTTCAGCACAAGTGACCCCTCCAGCCTGTCTCTGCTCGGTGTAAGATTAGTCTTCATTTTGCCCAGGGGACAGACATGATGTGTGTGTTCCAACAGCTGCTCCTTTGAGCAACACAAGGCATTACAAGAAGAGGAAAACTTTTTCTTGGTAGTGATGGATTAAAAACTTGATCTAGAAAAAAATCATTTGTTAAAACGTATTTTGATGGACATTGGTATTAAAGGCAGAAGCATACATCCATATACCATGTTTTAGCCACTTGGAAATGCATGTGCCTGTTACTTTCTGCCAGAACTGAATTTACAGCACATCTCATTAGTGTCCTTTAACTGTGACTAATAGGAAATCATGTTTATTCAGGACCTCTGTGGCCTCTGTCCAAAGGGATAATAAATGTGCCATCTGTGAGAGCAATTTGTGCAATGTATACATATATGTCCAGACAACTGGAAGCATAATAATAAGGGTGGCTTTTGCATAGATTCAAGAACGTGCTTTCGATGGCAGGGTGACTTTCTGCTGCTGTCAAGTTGAAATGAAGTCAAGCCTGATGTCTGGATGACTCTCTGAGCTGTTAACACTTCCCTGAGGTACTGCAACCTGTTCCGGTCTGAAATTTGGAGCAGTTCACAGATGGCTCTACTAGTTTCATGTTAATAATTTCTGGACCTGGGTCTGAATAGGGAGATTCAGATAGAATAGACATTGTGATAGGAAACAGGTAGATGGAGGTGGTCCTGAATGACAGCTACAGAGTATTTTCATGGTTTTGATTTACCCATGTCTGTTTCATTGGACACTAAATTTGTTCTCTCATAAAAGCGGAGTGTAGTTCCTCCCACTTGAAAATATCACACTGTCACACCATTAAAAAAACTGTGTGTTAAAATGCAGTATATCAGAATGTTTCAGAGCACAGGTGAAAAACCAAAGTAGAATACAAAAGGAAGCGGGCAGTAGGGACATGGGAATGGAAAAGAATATATTTAGGGAAATTATTTTTGTTGTTTGGGTTTTGGCTTTTTTATTTGGTTATTTTTTAAAAAAAAAGGACTGCTACTATTAGGCACACACGTAATGTGAAAGCCTGTGGAGTAATAAGGTGAGGTAACCTGAGAGAAGTTTTTGCTTTTAGAACAATAAAATTTGTTGTGTTTATGAAAAAATGAGTCAGAAATTATCAAAGCAATGCTGACGTCAGCATAGCGTTCATAAAATCAGGTGCTTTCATTACTGTTCACATCGGAACAAGACTGCAGGTGGAGAAGTTTGGGCATTTTTTAACGGTTTGAAATGTGGTGTGGATTCTCTTGCCTGATTGCAAGTCCGGTCTGTGATTCTAACACATTATCACTACCCAGGTGATTCCTTCAAGTAGTTGCAGTGCAGTCTTGCTTTTTGTTATAGAACATTAACGAAATATGTGAATTACTGTTTCACTTCCTGCCTAAATCAAGGAGACTTACACTACATCCATGTATAGGGAAAACAGGCATCATCACAAACTGACCTTCATCCTGCCCTGTTTAACATTAACCAGAACAATGTGTCCAAAACTTGGCCAAAAGTAAGCAAAGGCAGCGATTGATGCAGCTCTCTGTAAGATCCTGTGCTTCTCCGCAGGACCACCAAAAAAAGAATTTTTCTCCTCTCTGAATTCTTAGCTTTTCCAAAATAAAACACACCCACAAAATTTAACATGAACAGGCAAAGGACATGTACTGAACTTTGCAAAGGCTGTTCAAATTATTATGATCTCTTTCTGTGAAAGGTCCTAAAAATAGGCATTATTTTCTCTTAGATTCATAAAATGTTGTTTCCCATCTCTCTGTGGCTAAGATGGAATATGAATCATGCACATGAGCTCAGAGTCATGTCTGTCCTCCGTCTGCACAGTGTAGAGGGATGGTACCTCTGCTCCAAGGCACAGCTCTTGCTCTCCCTCTGGAGCAGAGATGTTCCCATGGCTCTGAGCAGCTTCCCCAGCCTCTCACCTCCCCAGGCAGCCAGAGCTTTGTATTTGATCAACCTGACAATTCCCACGTTGATAACTTCCACATCTGAGTACTCAGCAGGGATTTCCACAGAACAACTCCCCACTTCTCATCCTCTCTGAGGATATAGCTACTCCTGAGTTATATTCTAACCAGATTCAAGTTAACCTGGTTAAGTCTGTGTTTTCCACCTCCGGAAGTATTTTCCTTTCGCAGTCTAATATCAGTGCACTGGGCTGTTAGTGAAGGTTCTACAGCCCTTTTCCCCTTATATCCTGAAGATAACCATACCAGAAATTACTCTTTTAGGCATATCTTTCCTATTCTAGCCCCACTGCAGTGCCTATTCCTACCTTCTTGGAGAGCTGCAATTCAAGTGGTAACATTCCAGCTGGCTCTCTCCTAAGGGGCTGACACATCATCCCTAGAATCACTGAACAGGTCTAAGAATATCTGGATCTCCTCTCCAGACAGATTTCCATGTTCTACCACTACCTACTAGCTCTGAATGTCAGTCAGAAGGACTTGGAACTCATCAGCATTCCTGGGTTTGTGCTGCCAAGTGACCAGTTCCAAGAGCAGTGTGAAGCAATGGAAGCCCCTGCTTCCATCAGCACATAAAACCCACCTCTCTGGGCTCCCCAACCCCCCACTCCCAAGAATCAGGTTCTCCAGATTTTTTGCTTCTTTTTCTGCCACATTTATGGATGATCAGTGTGATTCTTGTGGCTTTTCCTGATGCTAGCAGCAGTGAATAAAAGATTTGGTATAATCGTGGTTCATAAACCCAAACGACACAAAACCCCCTTATTTTTCCATCTCGTGGAACTGCTGTACCTGGGACTCAGCGCTGGTCACCAGCAATTGCTGGCCTTGCTTCACCCCTATGGAAGCTGGTAGGAAAGTCCCAGAGACACCTGAGAAATTCAGGTCTGGCCCTCTCGGTAAAACTTCCCTTTTTTTCCACAGGAAATTAGTGCTTAACATTTAACTATACCACTTCAGTGGCTGATTTTCTAGCAGCAAAGATTGAAATAGGTATTTTTATCACGAGTTGTCAAAATTTGGATTAGGGTGGAAACATTTATAGCCAATGTTATTGATGCTAATAAAAATGCAGCTGCTCAGTACCTGAAAAACCTGGATTATTGCATGTAGTGCCTAGCATTTATTGCCTAAGACATTATGGGATCACATTCCATGAAACTTTATCAAGTTATAGAAAGAATCAGGGTCAGTCCCAGAGTCCTCAATGTCATTTGTCTGGTTTATGTACTCCTGCTTTTCACATGACTGATTGTCTGCTTGCACTCAAGTCTGAGTGCTACAGAGTAGCTGGGGCCCCTCTCTGGAAATGGTTACTGCGGGTGCCACCTGTGAGACCCCAGAAAATGCTCCTCACCCCACCATGACCCTGCCCCAAAGCTGAACCCAGGAGACCTTTCACAAATCACTGCAGTTACGGTGATAATTCTTGAGCTTTATAGTGAGACAGAAATTGTGTCTCACATCTTGCAATATTGACAGGCTTATCCATTCACTAGGACGGATGATAAAAAATGACACTGAAAGAAATTTTCTTGTGGAAAAACTTTGCTTCTTCTTCAGGCCAAATAGGAATGTTTTCCTGTGATGTTTTGTTTCACGTTGAACAAACAGCACTCAGTTATATTGTTCTCTTGTTATATTGTCTAGGCATGCTTTGTTCTCTGACCAGCCAGAACAAAGCATGCCTAGACAATTACTAGCCTTAAGAAGAAAAATAATCTATCTAAAATCCTCCTTTAGGCTAATGCTGCTGCTCTCACATGCAGAATTCCTAATCTACATAGTTGTAATTAGAGAGAATACACTCACTCTTGCTGTTGTATGTGATGAAATTACCTATGTGACATCAAGGTGAAAATTTGGATTTGGGGCAATCTGTGATAAAATTAGACAGGTGTTTTTTCAGTGGTCTGTTGTTTGTTCATCAGTAATATACTTTTTAACGATGCAAAGAAGGATAACGTAAAACTTTTGCAACTGTGAGAGGGCTGACTCCCCCAGAGCACAGAGCTGAGATTGCCAAAGCACCACTTGTTTCAAATTCACTAAATGCTGATGGCTTTGAAATCCACAATCAAAGTCAGTCTTGCCCAGCTCTTTCTGTCTTGTTAGACTGAAATGATACAAGAACACTTTGGGTAAAAAACCATTCAAAAAGAGCATTTTATGTGTTTCTTGTTGAATAGGTGTCTTTAGTTATCTACATCAAAACAGTTGATAGACAGCAACTTTAGAAGAAACTCAAATTAAAGTCTTTTTTATTCACTTTTCTGTAATTATATATGAACTGAATTATGATGTTTCAACCACATGACATTCTTACTTGATCATCAAAAAGTTTTATCTTTGTCATAATTAGTTTTAAAATCTGTGCTTCTTGTTCTAAAGGGATATTTTAAGTGCCAAAGCTGTTTCTCTGAAACTATCAGGATCACTCCTTCACATCTGTGACCTTGTTCTCTTGAGATTTTTCTTAATCATTTTCCTCTTCCATCAGGCAGTCAAATGCGTAAGTATCTGATTTTGTGTATTTCATCAATACATCATTCTCCCAAGTGATTGCTGGCTTTCGGAATAGATGGAAAAGTACTAAAATCTGAATATTCTGAGAGACACAGGCACTGCTCATTCTTGTCTTCCCTCAAACACTTTAGTGGGTTTTTGGAGAACACTTTTTATTTGCTTTTCATGTGAACTGAATCTTTGGAATTTTACCACATTTAATATTAATCAGTATTAGGGCATCTTGTTAGCGCTGTTGTAGTTACAGACAAGTTTTATTTTAATTTTTGAGATTGGTGCTGGCTGTTTTCTGGAAAATTTACCTGGCAGATGGAATTTCTTTCTGTAAATCTTCAGGGCACACGTGAAATGGGTTTTATACGTTTCTTTTTATTTGTTGTGGTGTCCTTGAGAAGAAAAGCTTTGCACACAACAGACCCGACTTTGTACTCTGATAATCAGGAAACCTTATTGAAAACTGGTCATAACCTTTATTCTCTCTTTCAGATGTACAAAGTTCATTTAGGAGTAATTAAATTCATAAGGATTTTTCTGAACATATGATGGAATTGCAGCTTTTTTATTTGAGCTGTGCTTTGAAAATGAACCCTTCATAGCTCCAGGTTTGCAGCAGAGAGAGAGGAATGGTATTATTGCCTGTGGTATGGCACCAGGCCCCATTGCAATGGAGTCTGCAGACAGGTAGGGGAGGGGTCCCAGCATGAGGTGGAGGAGGAATTCAACAGGAGAGGACAGGGAGAAGAAACAGAAGAGTAACAAGACTTGGTGGAGATCTTTACTGCAGGTTGATAACAAAAATGGCTGTTTGTTTTATCCCTCATGACTGTAACTCACTCTTTACTCACAAAATCACAGAATCACAGAGTTAACTAGGCTGGAAAAGACCTTGGAGAACATCAAGTCCAACCTATGACCTACCACCCCCTTTTCAACTAAACCATGGCCCTGAGTGCCACATCCGGTCTTTTTAAAACACCTTTGGGGATGGTGATTCCACCACCTCCCTGGGCAGCCTGTTCCAATGCAGCCACTCTTTCTGTAAAGAATTTTTTTGCAATGTCCAGCCTAAACTTCCCCTGGTGCAGCTTAAGAGTGTGTCCTCTCCTCCTGGTTGCCCAGGAGAAGAAACTGACCGGCAGATGTGCCTGACAGTCTGGGCAGCTGCAGAACCTGGTGCCCATCGCTGGCCCTGCCCTGTGTGCCTTGTTGGGGTGCTGCAGGATCGCCCCGTTGTAGCTGAGGGCACAGCCCTTCTGCTTTGCTGTGACTCTGGGCTCCTGCCTCACTTCCCCTTACAAAACACCCTCCCTTTGCTGCTTCTTGGGATTGTTTTCCTTTTTGTTAATGGCTGTACCTGAGGTGCAAAGCCAGCATACCAAAAATATCCTGCTGGAGGCAACTTCAAATGCATGTACTGCAAAGTGTATTTTTCTTCCTCTGTTTAGTTATTAGCTTTTGTTGTGATGCAGATAATTTTAAATTTCAGTTATCTTTGTTTGCTGCCTTCTTGCATTATTTTGCTTGTCCTGTTTTTTTCTTTAAAGTAGATGCTGTCTCTGTGTCTGTCTTGTTCACTGCCAGCCTGGAAAGCTTTTGAGCAGAATGAAAAAACAGCCTTAGATTTTAAAGGGTCTACTAATGGTTTATCCCTTGATTATTTTTTGGTACTGCAAATTTAACAGCATTGAGGAATGTAATTGACGATCAAGAGATCGTTACACCAGATCAGATGTGTGCTAGATTGCATTTGTATGCCTGCGGTTTATGCTCCCTGTGTTATGGAAGCAGTCACCGAGTTTGGAGTGGAAAAGGAGTGCATGATTTTGTAGTATCAGAGGAGCATAGTAATCTTATATTCAGCTGCTAAACAAAATCCTTTTAAAATCTTGTTTGAATTTTGGATTCTGTGTTAGTGAGAAAAGCAGCATCTAACTTGGAAAAAAGGAGAAGGTTGAAGACAGTCTCCTCTGCAAAGAAACTGGGGCACTCTAATCTGCATGCACTAGTTTTCCTACATGAGAAATGTATAAAGGATTTTCCACTTTCTGAACTGTCAGTTAGATGCACACTGAAACATTTTGGCAGTTGCTTCCTGTATGGTTCGTCATATGTCTCCTTGATGATTTCTCACTCTATGGAGGAAGGGGGTGAGTGAGGAGGAACTAACAAATGATAATCTAAAAAAAATTCTCAGCGTATGTAATTTAGAAATGTCACATACACCTTGCAAAGAGTATGAGATCTTTTAAGTAAGGATCCTGCAAGGCAGTGTGGGTGGCAGTGGAGATTCTGCTATTGCTATATAAGTGTACTTGCAAAGCAGAGTCTGTATTGATTGTAATCATTCTCATAAAAGAAAAAAAAAATGAAAATAAGCTTTTGAGACTGAATATGATTAACAGGAATGCCAGTCTGTTGATGCTTCCGAGTGATACCCCTGAAGGATAAAATGCACGGTGCAAAGCTGCCAGCAAAGGACATAACTGAAGTGGCTGAAGTTGGCAAATCTGTTCTTATGCCACCTCCTCCCCTGGGAAAATGTGTCAGGGACACCAGAGTGTATTTGCAGAGTGGTTCCTGTCAGTGTTACTGGATGCTCCTAAAAATGTTAGTTATTGATGCAGTTCCTGAAAGACCAGCTAGGATTGACTGATTTGTAGAGGAAAATGAAGTTCCCTAGAGGGTTTCATCTTTATTTCCATTTCTTAACAGACTAATGCAGTTATAAAGTGATGGTCACAGAATGGGTCACAACCACTAAAACTTGTGGCTTCTGCTTTGTGTTAATAGACACAAACTTAACACATTGGTTAGGCTATTTTTGTTTCTATTTCTGCAAAGTGTGAAACTGGCACAGTAAATAACTAGTTCAAGATGCTGTAAAATTTTTCATTTCTCGTAAGTGTGTATGCTGAAGAAAACAAATGCAGCAGCACAACTGAAAGACTTTTCTGTCTGAAAAAGTCTTCAAACATCTCATAAATATCTTTTCAAAATAGAGAATATCTAGATTTCATAGTAATGCCTTCAGTCTGCTCATTTTAAACTGCTTTCCACAAATACCTAACATGAGGGTTTTTCCCCCCTAAGGGATATCAGAACTTCAGAGCTCAAATTAACTGGACAGCCAAAGATAGAAGTAGAAGCAGAAACTTCTCCAGTCTTGCACTTTTTCCAACCACGCCATCTCATTAGCTAAAAGCAGGGTTGCATTTTCTGCACTGCCTGAGCTTGTGCTTTTTACAGTCAAAAGTCCATGTAAGTCCTTCTAAGGGGCTTTCTCCAGCTCGCTGGGTCTGTGTGTGTTCTCATATTGCAGCACTATTCAGCCTCACTGGGCTCCGAGGAGCCTGTGTAACAGAGGAAACCACCACATTTTTAATGAAATCAAATTATTTCTGTAAAATGGCACTGAGGTACCAGTCTACCAAGAAACATGTTTTGTAGTAACTTCAGCTTTACTGAAACAATCTCTCATTTTCCTACCAATGCCTGTATTCAACAGTGGCCTTGGAGGCATTTTTTGGAAGCGTTGTTATTACACTATTGAATAAAATTATTTTGACTTAGACTGAAGTACCGGAAGACCGAGACCTACAATAAGTTGCAAAACCTAGTGTGAAAGTCTTAGAACAAAGTGAGAGAAGAGCAGCTTCAGTCCTGCTTTTGTCTAACTGATGGTTAGTCCAAAGCATAAATCTGAGCTGCAGTTTTAGAATGTCACTGCTTTAACAAATACCTCTCTTTGTCACGCATCCTGTCAAGATAATAAAGATTTAAGCTCCAAGAATGCTCTGTCTGTGTATGAGAAACAAATTTAACAGAGCTACTATTTCCATTCTTTCAAGACATTCTGCCTGCAGTTCAGTATGGATCTTTAGGGATTATATTATTTCAAGTGTGGTTTTACTCAGCACCTCTGAGACCAACTGCTGTGAAATCAAGTACCTGTATGAAGAAATCTGTCTCCTAATCACATTTTTCTTGCCTCCGTTAACTTTACAGTTTCTTCATTGAAGAAGGATCTTCATCTGCTCTGAAGCCACATTATGCAGCTCACACAGACCTCCCCTGCCTGTTGAGCTGTGTTATTTTAGCAATGCCATGGCATCTCCAAAGGCCCATTAAAATATATTGCCTGTTAGGCTGCATTCTCCGGGAAGGCTCAGAATAGGAAGGGGAGAGGCCTTGGAAATCTATCCCAATTCTGAGGGAATTGCAGCAGTGTCAGATGAACGTTTGTGCAGCTGAAAGTGAAGGATGGCAGAAAGCTTACATTAAACTTCTCCTGTGGGCTTTAATGTGTGTATATCTGAAATGTAAACACAAGGTGATTCAGACATTTGTTCTCCAGCAGCAGATTATTTGTGTGAAAACAAAGAAACCAACTTGAGATGACAGTCAGTTGTAGAAAAAGAACAGATATTCTCCAGGAAATGTCTAGTGTGATTGGACGGTGAAATTTTAACTTGTCATTTGGCATTTTCGCTGATCTTACTGGAATTCTCATTGTGTTATTAGCAAATTGAAATGATCTGGTGTTATCATTTTGGGAGGTTTTCGTTAGAATAGCAGATATCAATGGTCACAAGAATTGAAAGGAGAATTATTCTTTAAATAGATAGACTTTGATTTGGTCTAAAAGTACTTGTATTTTTTTCTGAAACAAGTGCTCAACAGAATTTCCTTATACTCAGGATTCTGAATGAAGTTTTGAGTTTAAGAATGTACATTGCATTTTATTACAATAATAAGTCCTGAAAAGCAAAGCAGCTCATTGAAGTCCTGTAAAGCTTGTCAGGCCCTATTCCTCATGGAGGATTGACACTGGAATTTGTGCCAGTACTGCTGTCACCATGGCAGCAACATCAGTGACCAGGGACTTGGAGTTGCTTTATGGTGTTTGATTTCTATGTTCGTGTGAACTTAAAATTCTGGAAAGCTCAAATGACAGCTTTTGGTGTGATCATTTCAAAACTAGACATTTTCACAGATTATTCTGAGCTGGAAGGGACCCTCAAGGACCCTCAAGTGCTGCTGTTAAGTGAATGGCCCACACAGGGATCAAAGCTGTGACCTTGATGTTATCAGCACCACACTCTAAAAAACCAACACTGAAAACAGTGTCCTGCCAAGGCTTTCAACATGGTTCTCATTCTCAGGAACACCTAAACAAGTGCACAAAATCTGCAGGAGAAACCTATTTCAACTGATGAATTTCACGTTCAGGGTTTTCTTTGGGTTTTTAATAACCACCGTTTCAAACTTAGCAGCGTTTAACAGTGTACCTCAGCTGATTGTGTGAATGTTCCTAAGCAGCAGATGAATAGGGATTGCTATAGTACTATAAACTTTCACAAAAGTAACTTTTTAAACTTAAGAAGTGGGAGGAAATCTCATTATCAGTGTTAAGGCCCTGACCTTGCTCTTTTAAGACAACTCGCTGCCTTTTTTTTTTTTTTTTTTCTTTTTTATTTCTTTTTTTCTGTGTGTGCTTCATTGTTGCAGCAGTGTTAATTAGAAATGAATCAACCGTGGCAGGCAGGCAGTCGATACTTGATTTAATTATATTATCTTTAAAGAACAGGAATAGGTAGGTGTCGTGCAGGACTCTGTGAGAGCTCTGTGAGGGACACACACCCAGAGCACTCAATGTTATTTTAAAGTGAGCCTCAATAAGTCATTGTTTAGTAAAACCTTTAGTGGAGCGAGGCATTTGTTCCCTCACCTTCCCTTCCCTCAGTGCTAATTACACAGAGAATTTTAATGCTGTTCATTTTCATTCACAATTCCTCTCCTCGTAGTGAATTTGGTCCAATGCCTAGGGGGTAACCTGTGTGAAAGTCAGTTTAATTTCCTGTCCTGCCATGTGTTACTCGCAGGGAGTTCACATTGCTTCAGATTGCTGAAGATGAGATGCCCTCAGATTCAGCAGGGCTGGCCCTGGTTATTTTTCCCTATGACTGTGTGCACGTTCTGGATGCAGGCTCAGACATTAATGTTAATGACACTGGATATTTAACGTTCCAGGATGTTTGCTGCTGGTTTCAGGCATCTAATGAAGGTGACTTGGACTTCTTGAGCTTAGAACTGAAGCATTTTTTGGTGGTCTGTGAAGACAAGTGTGTTCATAGAGCATTCAAACCAGAGAAGTAGCAGGCAGCTAGAATGAATGATTCCTGGTTTTACTGCTCTCTCATTCCTGGTTCTACTGCTTTGTCCCAACCAAAAAAGTTTGAATAACTTTCACGTTACCACTCAATAAAGGAATTTTTTAGTTTTTGTGCTGAAATGAACTCTGTGTTCTATGTGTTTAATTCTTACAAACCCAGAATATTTTGATGAACAGTAATGAGGCCTTGGAGGGTTGTGAAGTTTTTCCTTTTGTTGGCAGCTGATATTTCAAGAGGAATTTAATTTCTGGTGAACCAGTAGCCGATTGTGTTGTATTAACTTGAGCACATGTGGCAATTAATTGGTACCAGTTGAGGCTCCTGTGCCTTATGGCTGCCCAGCTGCTCTGTGCAGGGTGAGGTTAGGAAACAGAACTTTGTCTTCTAGGGTTTGAGCAAGCACATCTGCCCAAGCAAGCTGCTGAGCGAAACGAAAAGGGACCTGCTTTAATGGAAACATTTAAAGACAGATTAAGTCCTGCTGTTGTGACCAAAGCCATCGGGTGTTCCCTTTGTGATGCTGTTTTACCTTCATATTGATTTCTGTGGGGCAGGTAGGTAGAGCAGTAGACTTTTTGTTAATTACCCTGCACTTTCATGGCTCTGTGGTAACAATTATGGAGTAAAAAAGGAAAAAAAAAAAAAAAGGAAAAAAACACCACAAACACAAAATCCCACCACAAAACCCATAAACAAACCAACCCCTAACAAAAACCACCCAGGATAACACTCAAATTCCATCAGCAACGTGGCATTGCAGATATGCTTGGTGTTTGACACCTGGACAACTCTTTTTACAGCCAGAATACAGTTTATATTCCCAGAACTGACTATTCGAATGGGTTTTATTTGGGATTATTTTCAGTAATTTAGTTGTGCCATTCTTTTGGTGGCATGAAGGAAGGTAGAGGGAGACCTCCCTGCTCTTCCCAAACTGCATTTAAATTTTGGAGTCACAGAAGGGGTAAAAAAAGAAAAAAGGCTTTTATTTCTGTTGATAACTGTCAGAGTATTACTCATCAGGAGAATGCGCACCTTCTCTGATATTCTGGAGAAAGGTCGAGATTTTAGTGTTCATGATGAATACAGTCATACAGTTCCTTTTTGGTAACAGTTTTATAGCTCAATGTCCTTAACAGCTTTTAAAATTGTAGTTTGAGTGCGAGAGCCCTTTGTCTCGAAACAGTGTTAATGCAGTATCAAGGAGACACTTGTTCTTTTGATTACATAATTTCTTGCTGCACTAGGCAATTATATTAATCCAATTTATCTGTGTTTTTGTCAGGATTTTCATTATCTCTCCTGATTTTTAGATAAGGCTGATATATCCATGAAAAAAACCCTGTAGTTAAAAAAACCCCCATGTATTTATGATCACCTCACAGGGGGGTGCTGCTTTTGGTTCTAATTGATGAAAACTGTACTTCTCTTTAGGGTTTGTTTTTGTGGGTTTCTTTTTCTAGTTCAGCTTCTTTCTGTGATGTTTTGCATATGCTCAGATTATGGGGTTTCTAATTATTGTTTCAGGTTCTTATCTTGTCCTTCAGAAGAATTGTTTGTTTGTTTGGGTTTCTCATGTATATCAAAGTGCTTTAGTGCTGTACAGGTTCTTGCTTTCCCGTCTGTTTTAATGTTCTGCAAGTGACAAAATAGTTGTAGAATAAATACTGAAATTAATACATTTGATAACAATTTGTTTCTGCACTTTAAAATAGCAACATATATGTAACAAAAATTTATAAGTAGTCTAAGCATATTAACCGAAATTCTCATTTTCTTTGACAATGCTCAATGCCCTTCACCCTGAAGTGTTTTGTTACTAATAAAACCCTAACCAGAACTTCACCCCTGAACTGATTTAGAAACCCTTCATGAGCACAAAGCAGATAAACCCAAACTGCTTTGTGGCTTTGGGCAGATTCTGCTGAACCCCCCAAGGCTGACGACAATCCAAGATGTATGAGGGGCTGTATACAGCAGCCATCTAAACAGGTGCCTGCAATGTAGCTCCAGGCAGCACGTCACCAGCCCAGACAAAAGTTGTTAACTTGGTAATGGTAAATTATTAAGAATTTGCTCAAGCTTTTAAATTGAACTATTTCGTTAGCAATTAAAGGAACAGAAGCTATTTTTCAACATATATAAGCTTATATTGATTAGTTTGAGTGTTTTCTCACTCAAGAGGGGGAACAGACATTTACTTTTAAGATACTCAGCTCCTTTGCAGTTTCTGATGTACTAATTACCATGTTTAATACTTCTTATTTATGAACTCGTTATCATTTTCTATTAGTCATCATTTGAATGTTACATTCGGGTTTTAATTATGTTGTGTAGTTTGATTTATCCAAGCTGCACACTTCCTGCCATATCATAAAAGAAATACAATATATTAGCATATTTTTAATTTGCTTCTCTTTCATGTGCTGCTTCTCAGCATATTCATAACTTCCACAGAGAGAAAGGTAGGCAATAAAAGTTTCCTCTTTGATTTTTAAACTTGTTGCTGTTCTTGTCACCTGGCAAAAACTGATTTGCCTTTTCAAGATTGGATGAATCTCATTCAAGTAGAAATTGAAATGTAAAGGATTCCTTTAAAGAAAATAGTATGAAAGTTTCAGATCAGGCAACGCTTGACATGCTAAGCATGATTTCACAAAAGCCTTACCTTTAAGTTTTGTTAAACAAATCCAACACAATCCAGGCACAGTGGTCAGCTTCAAAGGTTTATGCTTTTCGCAGCTGTCAAGATTACTGCCTCATGGCACACAAAGGAGAGTATTTGTGACTCTTTCTTTCGACTGTCCTAACTCCTGCATTTAGCCTGATTGCATTTCTCCCGTGTAGCAAGAGCAAGGAAATCCTTCATTTCTGCTCCGTGAGCCTTTGTATGGAGAGCTTGCAGTTTGTGCTGTATGGGGAAAAAAAAAAACCAACAAGAAAAAGACAGGCTGAGGGAGTTGGGGTTGTTCAGCCTGGAGAAGAAAATGTGAGAGCTAAAGCACCTTCCAGTACTGAAGGGATCTAGAGCACAGCTGAAAAGGGTCTTTTGACAAGGGCTTGGAGAGAAAGGACAAGGGGGAATGGTTTCCCGTTGAAAGAAGGGAAGTTTAGATCAGATATTATGAAGAAATCCTTCCCTGTGAGGGTGGTGAGGCCCTGGCACAGGTTGCCCAGAGCAGCTGTGGCTGCCCCATCCCTGGGAATGTTCGAGGCCAGGCTGAATGGGGCTCTGAGCAACCTGGAACAGTGGAAGGTGGCCCTGCCCAAGGCAAGGAGTTTGGAGCTACGTGAGTTTGAGGTCCCTTCCAACCCAAACCATTCCCTGGCTCTAGGAAAATCAGCTGTAGAACCCCACACCTTCACCTTGATAATACAGACATGCACATAAGGATATATAAAACATTTCCGTCTGGGAAATTTTTTTTTAGAAGTTGTCATTTTTTAATGGGGAAATGTATTTGGGAGATGTCTTCTGAAGCTTTCCTGAAGCTTCCTTAATATTACCAGGCTGATTTATACAATTTAATAAATAATAAATACATTGCCCATGGTGATTTCATTAATGGAATTGTGTTGTACATTAGTAAGAATAAAGTGATTTGACATATTTCACATGTACCATGTGAATTGATTTTGCGTGGGTGAAAATTGGGGCTCAGTTGTCTTGAATAAAGCAAGGAGTAATGGTACTTAAAATTTTGAAGTTTATATCAATCAAATATATAAACCTGACATTTCGTCTGATTTTCTACTTATATGCAGGACTTAATATCTCACATGATTTTACATTTTAACATGCAAGAACAATTACTTTAAAACGTTGTTTTTCACTTTTCAGACTGTCAGAATTTGGATAAATACTTCCATTTTAAAAGTTCTTTTAAGTATGATGCTGCCTGCTATTGCCACCTGCAAGTTTACCCTACCTAAACTGGATTTCAGGAACTGAAGATAATTCTTTCCATGTTATTGATCCTTTGACTGTGATTACAGCTTCTTTAATGCAAAACAAAAGCATGAAATGGTGAGCATTCCCCGGCCAAAGTTATCTTCCTTTCATTTATCCATTCCTTCAAGGACCGTCACTCCAAAATTAACTTTATGTTGAAGGTATGGGCTGTGAATTTCGGCAGAGCCTTAGACAAAAGTCCTTCTTGGGGCCACGGTGACTGTCTCTGCCGTGTGGTAGATGTAAGACAATATTTCTCCATCTACTAACTGATATTTTAATCCCTGCCTGAGGACTCAAGTAATTTCCAGCTAAAACTTGCTCACTTTTCAAAAGGGGGCTACCTTTGGATGCACTTTGAGATAAAAGGCTCTGATCTGTTTGAAAAGACTGTTTTGTTTCTCTGCAACCCCTCGTGAAGGCCAAATGGACTTGCAGGCCAAACTAAACCACCTTCCTGTACCTGCAGCTCCGATTGTTCAGCAGGGCTGTGTGCTCTGGCTGAGCTGGAGCTGTTCACTCGCAGCTCAGCGTTCACAGATCTTCCTTTGTGATACAAACTGGTAACAGTTCAGGAACCAAATCCATCATCATCTCTGTGAGTAAACAAGCTGCCCAGGGGTGACAAAAGATGAGGGAAGGTCTTTTTCTCCACAAACCTCTCACCTGACTTGGAAAAATGTTGTCTACTCCATAGACAAATACGACTGGAGTTGTTTGGTGTAACAAAGACTGCCACAGGTGCTGAGGGATGATCACAGTGTGCAACACAGAATCACCAGGATGGACCAGCACGCTGTGCTTCGGCAGCTGCTGGGCTGACTCTTCTGTAGGGCTGGTTGATGTGAAATCCCTGAGAAAGGCAGTTAGAAGAGTGCCTAAAGTACACACACCTTTCCCAAGTGTTTGGGTTACAGGAGTTAATTATGTGATAAATAAATGAGAGACCACTGCTGCGTAAGTCGCATCATTTGAGGTGTAACTTGGAATAAAGGATGCTGGGCTTTGCTTGGAAAGATGTATTTTTACCTGGGTTTCATTGCTCTGGAAATTAAAATGTGCTGGCTCTTGTAAAGTAGGTTCCTGGGAAATTTTAGAAGTCATTGATGGCTTTTCCAAGTCCATAATTCACTTCGACTTTTTACTATACTGACAATGTAGAGAAGGAGGGAGGAAAGCAAACAGACAAGAAGTTGTGTAACAAAGGAGAAGGTTATAGACAAATAGAATGTACTCATACCTGTATTACAAAGAGATTTTTTTCCAGTAATGGGGAATATTAGGGCTCTGAAATGGTTAAATGCTTAGTATCTGTAAAAAATGATGAAGCCTTGATGGGCTTTGATGCATAAGTACAAAGCACACAAGAAAGGATTTACCTGTGGAAAGAAAATCATAATTCTAAGCACAAGCTGTTTTTTGGACTGTGCTATCCCAAAATGATTTCCCACTGTTTCCTTTCACGAGACACTTACAGTTCCATTTTATCTTGTTCTTGGGAGCAGTAATTTAAAGAAGGTAGTAGAAATGAAGTCATCCTCGCTTCTTGCCCATGTTCTCTCATAGGAGGTGATTTAAGCACTTTTGGGGATGCAAGAAAACAGCTCCTGTATCGATATTTAAACATCCAACGGGTATCTCAGAGACTGTGGTCTCCCAGACCACCTCAGTCAGGCAGAGAAGGGACAGAGGATACTCTGAATTACCCTCCAGAGGATGTGAGGTTAAATGAAGTTGCCTTCGAGGAGTTCTGTTCCGCTGCGGTGACAGAGAGAGCCAGGGGAGGCTGAGGCTGCCACAGCTTGGAAAGCCTGAATACTGCCCTGGGCACGGATTATCCCACTAAGCTCAAACTGGAGGGAAAAACACTTTGTGGTAACAGCAGAGTAAACATTTACAATTTAGTTGGTAAGCTAGTTATACAGCCAAGAAATTCATATGGTATTAGAGTATTATATCCCCGTGCTAAAATTCTGAGGGTTTAGTCTCTGGTTTTCTTATTTTTCCCCTCCTTATTTTAGAACTTCCTCTCTTTTTTTTTCCCCCTCTTCTTTTTTTTTTCTTTTTTTTAATCATTTTCTTTGAAGGCCATTGATACCATCTCAGATTATTTTGTGATATGAGTCTGGATAATCAGTAGTCATTGAGAACCTTATTCCTGGTAATTTTCATAGGGAATAAGTAGTAGAAGGTAACACTGTGATTAATACAAGCATTTTTAAATTTGAAAACAAAAATTAATTTTTGAGATGTTATGGTTTACCAAAATAAACATCTCTTAGTTATTAATTCTTTGGGGGAGTCGAAAGACTGGTTATATGCATGCCAGTATTCCAGTATTATCAAATTTTTTGCTTTTTTTTCTTCATTTTTTAATTGATAAAGTACTGACAAGGTACCTTATGCTAAAAGCACCATATGGTGAGATGGTTTTGATCTCTCTCTCTCTGTATATGTACCCATATCCTTAGAAATTATGGTATAAAGACCGGAGAAAATAATCCTCTCATGTATTACTCCAGAGTGTGCCAACACCACTATTACACATATTAGTTTCACCAGGAGTGGTGTAGGCTGGATAAGCAGTAGCAGCTTTTAAATTATGCAAGTAGCTTATGAATCAGAGAGATGTTTTGTCAAATGACTCACTCCCTTAGATAATTAGGCTGGGACTGATCTTGGGTTTTTAAAAATCTTAAAGGGTTTTGGAAACTTAAGGCCCTTAGGAAGAAAAGAGTTCATCAGCTGCATATCAGCTTTTATCTATTTATGTCAGATTCTTGAGTTTACTAGAGAGAGACCATGTAAACTGCTGAACTTCATTAGAATTGTTTGAATGAGCAGTCCAGGAACACTCGCTTGAGCTGATTTTGCAGAACACTATGCTTCAAAACCTCTTCTGAAATTCAGCTTTTGTTTAAAAAAAAAAATCTGGTTACATATTATTTTACAAGTGACTGGGTTGTTCAGCTGTTTGGATCTGTTGTGACAGAATACTTTATCTTCAAGTGGCAAGAAACTTAATGAAGTATCCAGTTACTGAATTGTTTTCATCTGCTTTCCTTTGACCCCAGGCTCATCCTCGGTTACCCCAGGGCCTGAGTGTTCACCGTCATACTCAAGAATGAGCAAAACTCACTGGCGGTGATATTTGCACAATATTACAGAGAGTAACTTCTTTGCAAAAATAAAACTCTTCTGTGTGTCATCAGTCACGCAAAAAGTACCAGACACATGCAAATGAATGCAAAATCTCTTGTTAACTTTTGCTAGTAAAACAATTTGGAACAGTGTTGTCTGTGTGGGAAGATGCCAGTCTGTGAAATGCTGGGAGGAACTGTTAGATTGAGTTATTCCATAAGGAACCCAACAATGGAGGAAGTGATTCAAGATTTGATAAATAATGCTGAGCTTTAATTACTTCCTTAGTAGATGTCACTCCCAGGATTTCCAGACAGGTATTTATTTTTCTCTTCTAAACTCAGGCCATTAGATATTTTTAATAGTATGGTTTAGAAACAGATGGAACTTTTAGGCACAGAGTTAAAAGTTCTTCTTCTTCCTAAGGGTTGAAGGAAAAAAACCCACGCTGCTGTGATCTGTGGCTGTAGCATCCACAGCTCGATTGCATGAAACTGATGGAGTTTCTTTTTCCAGAGAGCAACAAGGGACCAGCTTCTTGCATTTTCCAGGTAGTTTTCAAGGTTCCAGATTTATTTCTATTTCCTCCCCTTAAAAAAGTATATTGATATTTTACTTGTGTTGCTCTTATTTTTAGTGGCTTTTAACAAATATTTCAGTGAATTCTATCTGTCGGTGCTGTCGAAATTCTCTTTGCCGGTCTTATATTTCCATTAATTTATGGATTAATGGGAATATGAATAACCAGTGACATGACAGTGCCTATCTTTGAAACAGAGTAGTGATTGTGTTTGTGGCTGTCTGTTTTTTTTTTTTTGCTTGACACCTCTGTTTCTCTTGCTTTCCCTCCATCTTTTGTTTTTAATAGTACATCTAGTGTGGGTAGCAGTTTGGGTTTTGTTTCAGTAGGTGCAGGGTCTACTCCTACACTTTTTTCATTATGTCAGACACATCTTCTCAAAAGCATTGCTTTCAGTGCTGTACTTTCACCTGAAAATACGGAAAGAGCATGCCTCATTGCTATCTAAAAAGGAGGCACTGTAAGCACTCATTCTTTTGAATAATTACCTTCTTTTACTTTCCAGATGGCAACCTTTTAAATTGGACTCCTTGTTTGAGGGACTTTCTGAAAACGGGCCAGTGACAGCAGTTGAATTGCAGGAAACTGAATAAGGAGTCTGATAATCTGTGTTTCTGAAACTTATACCATCAACAATTCTTACTTTTTTTTTGTGATATATCCATAAATATGGAAGTATCTCTGCACCTTTGTAAAGAAATAGTTTTTCAATAGTCCTGCAATAATACAGAACACTTCTTGTAATTAAAGTAATAAATTCTGAGATGTGAAGAGCTTATTCAAGCAGTGATAAAACAATAAGGCTTTTTTTCCCTCTAAATTTGCTATTGAAGTGGTGATATTAGCAGTACTGGAAATGTTTTATTCCCAACAGCATTCTGACTACTGATGAGTTGACACAGTGATGATGGCTTTGGTTTCAGGGGTGGGTTGCTGATTTAACAACTGGGATGTGTTTTCATGGCAGTATTTTCCTTCAAACAACAGAAATGTCTTATCTGATTAAGAATTTTATTATTGTAGTTTATAAGCTCATACATAAAATATTATGCAAAATTGATGCTACAATAATCCTTTATTAACATGATTTCAAAGGAAGATTTTCTGATATTAATTCAATTGGCTTCAGTAGTATAGAACACAACAGCATTCTTTTATTGCCTTGCCCTTTCAGTCCAGGCAACTAAAATCCATATGCTGTATGTGGATGGACAGTGATTTTTGTTTATTGACTCATTTATTTTAGAAAACTGAACTTTGTTTTCATTTCTGTTTTTTGTGTTTTGAAGTAGTGGAACGCTATGAACCTAAAGCACAACTTTAAAACAAAACTGTGAGCTGTGTATCGTCACCCAGCATTCTGGAGTTAGCAGGAATGCATGATTCGGTGATGCCTCTTTAGGTGAAAGGTAATCTAAAGCCCCTTCCCTGCAATGGCAGCTTTGCCCCCTGTGCAGCTCCTGCCAATGTTTGTGGTGTCCTCAGTCCTAAGAGCACAGGAAGGTGTTTCATTTTTCCTTCCTTTGTCCCATGGGGAGCCAGGAAGAGTTGTGGCCACACCCTAGAAGGGCAGCTTTTCCTCTCGTTTTACTTCATCTCTGCTACAGTACTGAGGGTGACCTTCCCCGACCACAGAAACACCATTTCTGGGGTTGCCTCACCACCAGAAACACACCCAGGTGAAGTGGTCATTGTTATACTGTGATGTTTCTCAGAATACCATATACATAAAAAATGGAGGAGTCCTCACTGTGTTTCTAAGCTGGAATCCATAATTAGTTTGTTGGGGTGTTTGGATGGTGGCAGTGAACTTTGGATCACTGCCTTAATCACCTGGTGTGGCAGGGACTCCTGGGTACATGGGATCACTTGTTGGTGCTGCTCAGTGACACAGCAAAGAAATCCTTTAGGATCAGGAAAAAGTTCTAACCTGTTGCCCAGCATGTGGCTGGGGACTGTGGAACCATGAGTTGCTCAGACAAATGGTTGGAAGTTTGCAGTTACAACATTTCCTCCAGTTTAGAGATGTGCCAAGTCATTCACCTGCTTACCAAAAGTTGGAGTCTTTCTGTCAGGAGCATAATTAACCCTGAATATCAGCCTGAGAGAACAGGAGAAAATGAATAAATTGCATTTGTCAGTTTGTTTAGAGATTTCTGATAGTGTATCAACAAGAGGGAAGTTTATCACTTATGGTCACATGGAGGAAGAACGAGATTTGGAAGAATGATTGTACCCGTTGTGAGCAAAAGTATTTTGATCTTATCCAAAGGTCTTCTTCTGTTCACAGCCTTTGTACATGGTAAAGGTAGGAATGTCTGTGTACAGCAGTCAAACTGTCATAATAAAGCAAAAATAAAAGCCTCTTTTCCTATGCCTAAATGTTTATTTTTTAAACTGCATTTTGTATTTTCTTTAAGGGTTTTCCATGACATTACTGCTTTCCAGAGCAGTGCTTTTCCAAGCAGCCACCAGTTCTGCAGTCAAGCCGTGGCCTTTGAATGATTCTCCCATTCCTGCAACAGCTGCTCCTCAAGTTACATCTGAGAGGGGACAGATAAAGAGAATTAGATGAGCTTCCTAAGAAGTGTTCTGGTAGGTAAGTTAAGTCCATTTTGCTCTATAGCCGAAATATTTCCATAACTCCTTTAAAAACCAAGTACTTATTTCCCACTAAGTTTTGCTGTAAAAATTGTAACACCTCGTTAAAACCCATTTTTCTTAATTCTTATGGATGGAGTGAGAATCAGAACTCCTTATGGAAACACCTGGGGGAAAAAAATCTGTCGCAGGGAACCTATTCCTGGCAAAGGTTTCTAAAACCTCAGCAAGTATTTTTCTATTTTAGACCAGACATTGCACTTTCTGTTCAAGTGACTGGAAGTGTTGGTGGCATTGTCTTGTTTTACTGCTCAGGTTAGCTGAAAGGAATATTTGGTGCAAGGGAAGTTTGGGTGCAGGTATGTCAGGTTTAGGGCCCAAAAGCCTTCTCAGTATTCACCTCCCCTGTAATCCCCAGCTGCCTCCTATAAATACCTGTTCTTGGAGGGGGTTGCCCCCTTGGAGTTCTGCTGCTGTTTATGCAAATGAAGGAGGAATTTCAGTGCTGCGTAGTGTCTGACTTTTAGCTCTTACAGCTAAATTTAGAAATTGAAAGTATCTTTTTATTCTTTAAATTCTGTCATTTTCCATCCTCCCTGTCATTTGCACACTGAAAGTGGTGATTTTCTTTAAAATGCCCTGATTTTATGTGTATATCCTAGTTGTCTGTGAATACTTTAGAAATCCGAAGGAGAATGCCTTGTGTAGAATGCTTTTATGTTATGCAGAAAGGCCACCAGAAAAATACCAGAGTGTATTCCCTCAACAGCAGAATCTCTCACCTCTCATTTGCCATTAGAACACGCCACCTAAGTGAAAAGTACCTTAATCTGTTTCCCGTAGAAATTGAGAATTTCTACAGGTACGCTATGGTGTTTTAACATCCCAAACCAAGTGGACATAAATTTTGGGCTATATTTCTGGATAAATTGTGTTTTCATTCGCTGTTGAAGTAATTTTTTACGAGAAGTGTGTGATAAAAAAGCTAAATTAAATCTACTCATGAATTTTTGGGTGGTTTACTGACCTGTCCTTCCCTTTTATCTATTCCAAGAATTAGATGTTTCTTAGACAAGCACAGCCCACCTACTGAATAAACGTCTATAATTCTAAATGATGATGAATAAATTCACGAGTATACATGCCTGTAGTAGGCTGAGAAGAATCAGTAGTTTCTTGCTATTCTAAGGTTTTTGTCTCATTCCTTTTAATCTTTGCATATTTTGCAAAAAGAAAGCTGGATAGTTGGAAGTATTATCTGGATAGCTTGGATGAATTCAGTCTGCAGATTTTTTTTCTTGTTCTGAAATGTTGGACGCTGGCTGAGTTTTGCAAGTGTTATAGGAGTTCATTTCCCACCTTTAAATATGTGGTTATTATGTTTGATTATGTGTTAGACCTGCTTTGTTGTGCTTTTATTGCACTCTGAAGAGACTTGATTTGTATTTTTAAGATACTTAAATGTACTTTAGAATATATTAAAAGAGGAAAGATTGTTTGTAAGGTATTGAATTAGCTGAAAATAACGTGGGTGGTAACTCAAGTAGGGTAGTCAGTACACACATAAAGACTAAATTAGAGCTCTGTGTATCCCATTTATCCAGAGCCAAATGTACTTGAAAATGATATTAGCAAAGGATCCAAGCCCCGAATACGCATGACGTTTTTTCAGGCTGCATTTCCATAACACGGTTCAGGTCAGCTCAATTCCTAAGCACAGGAAGCCAGAATTTTCCTGCCTCTCCTCTTGTTTTTTTCTCTTTTCCACCAGGAGTCCTGTTTACCCAACTGCAAACGTATGTTTGCACATACGTACAGTCTGCCTTTATAACACAATTTGATAAACCTCGTTAATCTGCTTCATGCAGTATTTTACGTGGCAAACCATCAGGTGCCAGAGCAGCACAGAAAAGCACCAGGTTTTGTGCCTTTCCCCTCCTGCACTGGGGGAGGTCCCGGCTGTTCCAATGGAGTGGGAAATAGCTGTGGGTACCACCCTGAGAGATGGGAGCAGAAGCCATCTCAGAAAATGCGTTTTCAAAACACTTTATGTGTGGCAAATGATGGAACACGGTGATGTCTTTCTTCTGCTTTCAGTTAGCCTTTAAAAAGTCACTTTTCAAGACAAGATATACAGCAAAGAGCTCCATGAGGTTTGTCCTTCGATTATGGTCCTTTACCAGGCGTTTTGGAGTGATTCGTGGTCTCACTTGAAGTCATCTCTAGTGTTAGAGTTCTTGGAGGATTCGCTTCAAGGATTTCTCTGCCATTTCTAGGTCTTCTGTACTTTAAGGACTAATGAGAAACCTTGAGGTTTCTTAAAGACGGCCATACATATCTCTCTGAACAGTTAATCATGAACATCTGCATGCAGGTATTTAGGTAGATAATTTCGGTTGATGAGATCCATTTATTAAGCACTACGAGGGCTTTAACTACACTCTCCATGTTAATGTGCTGTTCTTCAAGCAAAAATAGAACATTCATGCTTGATTGATGTTTAAATAATTTCATTATCAAGGAGAATAATAGGATGGACATTGACAGCTCGACAGAAAGCCAATGCTGATTAGAATTACAAATTTGTTAAAAGAAATTATTACACTGTTTGTAATCAGCATAACATGCCTCGGTTGAAACAGTTTGAATAACTACAACATCACCCTTTAAATTTTGTGTTTATAAGGAGAGGGGAATTATCTGTCCTTTTTAGAATTGAGTTAAATAAATATATTATCCTAAACCGACGCTTTTCTGATAGGGCTCTTGTAATGTGTGTAAGAATTTTAAGTAGAGAAAATTCTATTTAAAAAAGCCATTTTATTTCCTTTGTTAAGGAATTTACTATTTTATTAACTATCTATTTCTAAATGAAAATGAAGTAGGAGTAGCACAGACTTACAGCTATATCTATACTTCCCAGAATTGCCCCCTAAAACTTTGGTATTAAGTGCTTAAACAGTTCCTTCAAAATCTCTCCTAGCTAAATTCTATAATTGAGTGGAAAAGAAGATACCACTAATCTTTAGCATGTGCTCTCTAGAGAGCTGTTGGAAATGTTCATAAACTCTTCTTTAATGCTTCCAGTCTTAAAAGGATCTGAGGAAGGATGAATGTCTGAAACTTCCTCTTCCCATCTGAAAATGCATCAGAAAATGGAACTCTTGGCAGTAAAAGTGTTCAACTTGCATACATGCACAACCACACTGATTTCAATGTGACTGCAGAGATATTTCAGTATTTGCAGAGTAGACAAGAAGGGCTGATTCTTAAAGACTTTTTAAAATTTGTGTGCTTATGGAGGAGGTAACAGTAAGGCAAAGAAATCCAGGCTGGCTCACGTATCAATAAATGCTACTTTATTTTTTTAAGTCTGATTAGCAGTAGGAGTACAATTCAGGTACACCGACAGTGGTCAAAATTAGTTGCAGTTCTTGCTCCTACATCCAGATTTTGAATTTTAAATAGGCAAACCTGTCTCATCCAAAAACTTAGTTGAGTCTACTCTAGAGATAAAGGTCTCGATTCAGTTCTGCTGTAAATAGCTCCTGGAAGTGAGTACTTTGTGTCTGGATGAGGATGCAGTGTTTAGCAGTGAAAATTCCTGAGATGCAAATTACTGGAGTGAAAAGTGTCATTCCATGCTTCCAGGATCCTCCTGGACAACTCTGTTGGCAGGGTTTGAATATGAGTCTGGCCAAGAGTCCAGTTCAGGCCAAACCAGCAACAGGGCTCTTGCACGACCTGCTCACAGAAATCCACTGCAGTTTCCAGCCTCAGCTGAGCTTTTCCCTTTGCTGCCTTTCCACATGCACGGCTCTGTGGAACAACACGGATATTCCATTTTCCTTTCTCTCATCTCCTCTATGTTTCTGCTGCAGCATCTTTTGCACGGATTGAGCGGCTCCCGGGAGGAGGAGTGCAGTGATTTTGTGTTCTGTCATCACTCTCCAAATCACAACAATTGCAGAGGGCTGGCTTGTTCAGCGTCACTGTGTGTGTGACATACCTGGTGTCATTTGCTGTTGATGACTGGGTTGTTGTTTTCAAAAGGATTTTTTTTTTTCCCCTTTGAATTTAAAATTCTGATAGCAGGAAGCAGGACGGTGAAAGACAATGAGAGGGAAGAAACAAACCCAGAATACAGTGCTGCAGAGCATATCTTGATCAAAAGCTTCTGAACAGATACAAAGCAATTTTCATTGTTCAGAGTAAAAGAAGCCAATTTCACAACAGTTTTATTTTCATAACTATTCCAATGTAAACAAGATTTTTACTGATCTACTACTCTGGCAGAGAAATGAGAGCTCTGATGTTACCTGTAAGTTTCATTATTTGTTTGGTGAATAATTTGAATTAACTGTGCGTGTAACTTTCCCTTTGCCTTTATCACTAACCATATGTTCTGCCCATGACTGAGAGAGCGATATTTTACAGTAGTCATGAAAACAAGAGTTGAGCTGATGCTTCCCCCTATAAGAATGCAAGGCAACAAGGCAATTAATTTTCTTTGAAAGTCAGTCAGTTACTTTGGGAACCTCTTGATGTTTCACAAGGGTGATCTTTCAGCTGGGAGTATTGATACTTTTTGCAGAAATACCAAAGAATTCCTGCAAAGAATTTAAATCTGTAGCCTCGCTCTTCTAAAACAAAATCAGCTGAAGGGAACAATCAAGCAGCATTTGTAAGTGAAAACAACTCTCTACTTAGTCTTGCATTGCCAGCTCTTCACAGAATACTCAGGAAATAATGATTCTGCTGCATCTTTTAGATCCTGATGGAGTTACATTTATCATTATTCCTCTTTACTAAATTTTTCTATCCTTTTACAAAACAAGGGATATATTCTTTCCTCAGCTCCAGAAGCTCCAGTGAAGCTTAAAATTGGTTCAGCTCCATTTATCTCAATGAAATTACACCTCTTTAGCCTAGCAGGCTTCAAGGAGTATGGCTGAGACACACTTTTATCCAGGACAGATCAGTGCTTTCCTTCACTTTTTTGTCAGTGATACATTTAAAAAAATATATTACTGACAAAAATATATTACTGGCCAGGAATGGGATTTCAGTAATACAAAGCAGTTAAATGTTTTGTTAACTCTGTTTATTCTTGCATATGTACTCAAAGCAAGTGGCATTGGAAGGTTTGTCAGAAGCAATAGTCAGTGTCATGCAAGAACTTAATTACTTGCAGAGAAGGTGTTTTTCCTGTAAGCTGCACATTTACCCTCACATTTTCATTCACCCCTGAATTGAGCCATTGCTTTGCATTGTCTTTGCTTACCTTAATAAAGCTTTCACTGAGTGCTCCTACTCTTAGTGCTAGCTATAGGTCAAAGAATACGCCTGTAGCTGCTCTACTCGAGTTGGTAATGCTGCCTTTCCAATTTTAGTTTTTTTCCCAGTTGCTAAATAACCCGTCTGCATTCTGCAAATCATCAGTTCAAAGCAGCTGGTATGGAGATATAGTCAATTAGCTGTTTTTCAAATGAGGAGAAATCACTCATAGAAGGTTTATGTTATAATGAGGATTTTATTTATTATGTCTTTATTGCTTCTATTTTTTAAATGCAGCAAACTATTCAGGTCAACACTCTATCTTTCATTGGAAAGTATTTGCTTATCATATTACAGAAAGGGAAAGAGAAGCATCTGTTCTATCACCTTGAAAATTATGCGGATGCAACCCTTTATTTCCCTCTTCTCACACTCAGTTAGTCCTTGTTCTTGCATCCCATCCTTAAATAATTTTATTGATATGTGTATTTTGTACTTCACTTACAAGTTTTAGATATCTTCCACTGTAAGTAAAATAATCACTACACATTAAAAAAAAAGATCATTTTACAACCCACAAGAAATCATTTGCAAGACTAATGCAAAATAAGAGTAAATAAGGATACACACATGCACAGTGTTCGACAAAAAGTAATTTGTTTCTCCAGTTCCAAGCCTGTAAAATCCTCTTTGACTTCGCAGCCATTTTTTGTGGGTTGCAGGCAGAACTCTTAAGCAAAATAAATAGATTTTGGTTCTGTGCTTTACAATTTGTGTTTGCTGGGAAAAACGGGGGAAGCGATTCATGTGCTTCAGCTCCTTAACTGCAAAGAAGATTATTTTCTTTTTCCAACAAAAAGGCTTGAGAAGCAAAAACATTTGCTCCAGTTTGTCACAATGGGTGGAGAACAAGCAGTTAAGTCTCTTTGGAGGAGACAGGGACAGAGACTGAGCCCTTTGTAGAGTGAAGCAAATTTCCCCAGTTTAGAGCAGGATTTTGGGGACCAAATGTTATAAAACTGATCCTGCTCACTTCTATGTACAGCCACAGAAGAGAAACAGCATGCTTTTCTAAAAATTTTTGTATTTTAGTTCATATTAATATATTCTCTTAGCATCAGAGTATAGAATAAAGGTAATGCTGTCATGGTTGTCCTGGTGGAAGGTTTAAATCATCTTCACTCAGCACTGATCACATTCACAAAAATGTAAAAATGCAATTTTTGAGGATGCTGTTAAAACTCTGTTTTATTTGTCTATCATTTTGGACCATTAAATAATAGTGAAAGATCTCATTTGGGAAGATAATAGGCAAGAAGAAGCAGCTATGAATATTATGGGATTTGGTAGAACCACGTTTTCTTCTATGCAAGGCTTGTCTGTATGGATTGCTCTTGGATTTTTTGGTAGGGTTACTTTTTGTACACTAATACTCTATTTATGAGAATTTTGTTTTCATTTATAGATCTGTTAAATGCAGATTCTTGCAGATCAATGTTCTCCAGTGACTGCAAATAAAAGGATTTTGAACCTGGTCTTGAACAAACTGCCCCAAAGTCAGACAAACACATCACACATTTCTGACATTAAATACCCATGGATTCCAATATGAGTTTTTGAAGAAAACTGCTTAGCCATGTCTTTCATCAAAGGCTCTGTAAACTGAGATTTGCTGTGTAAATATCAGTGTTTTCGAGATCTGATCAATTTAAAGTATTCATTTTTTGAAGAGTTTGACTTTCAACAATCATCTCATAGAGAGTGAGAGAGAGAGCAACCTCTGAGAAACTTCTTCTAGCTGAAGAATCACAATTATTTCTCTTTAAGTGGAAATTCAGTGAACATGCAACTTCAGCTTGAGATGTGTGGTGTATAATCAATTATCGTTTCACTGATAGAGTGACTGGTGCTGTGTAAGGTACAAAGCAGAGTCCTTGTCCTGGAGAGTTGATAAAAGTCTTTCCTACAGTCTGTGCATTTTCTTGTAGCAATAGCTTTAATTAAGCGCCTCTCCAGCTCTCTAATATCTGTACATCACCTTTAGCTAATGCAGACTTGCTAGGAGTCTCTATTTGGTCAGAGCATTCTCTCCTCTCCACCCTGCCATGTACACTGGTTTTCTGTGAAGACGGAAAGTGTTTTTGCTAAAAATTCAGCACTAATATAAGAAAATGCCACTGTACCTGAAAACATGGTTATAACCTAGACACAGAATTGTCCCCGTGGCTTTGTGGCCTCCAGGGCTCCTCTGCTGGAAGCACACATGCGTATCCTTTCTTCTCAGTGCAGGGCAAAGCAGGAATCTCCAGCCATTGAGACAAACCCTGGGATGTAAAGCACATCTCACCAGAGCCTCTGGCTAGGAAAGCGAGAATTCACATGTGGTATTATAGCAGTGTGTTTCTAATTACCATTTAGGAAATTATTATTTTTTATGAAATGGTGACATTTCTCTCAAAAAGCAAATAATTTCTCAGAAAAAAAAATAATTATGTGGTTGAAAGTACAATTTTCTTTTAAGCTACTTAGAATAACTCCTAAGTGAAAATGTTTTCACCCAGCCATTAAGAGTCATTAGAATTCACAGGAGTGTCGTGTTGTATCCCAGCAGGTGAATTCAGTGGTAACACCTTCTATTGCTGTCAGTAAGTTACAAGGCAATTACATAATTGATATTCTCAAAGTCACCTGCAAATTGCAAGGAAGAATAGAGCTGTTTCTATGGTTCCAAAACAAAGGGTAAGATTTCACAGGAATTTATGCTTATCCTGCTCAGTCTCACTTACAACATTTATTTCCATAAAAATAGACTATACTGACTTATGGTTATTGAGGATACAACCACACAGATATCAACAAAATACCTGTGGTCCACATGGAATTACTTTATTTTAGTAGCAAGTTGTAAACATCACAAGGTATTTGCAATGACAAACAGACACTTCTCACTGTTCCCTCACTGCACGCTCTTTCTTGGAAAGAATATTTCCAAGGATGATTGTTTATCACATGTTTTCAGTGGAATAAGTGATACAGCATATAGGAATGTTATAAAGGAATTATCAGTGGTAAATATGATCTGAAATCTCTTGGGTGAGTGGAATGACCTTTCAGCTAGTGGAAATAATAGACTTTCAAAGAGCACATTTTTCTTATTATTATAAGAAAAAACGGTGTCGCTTATTTGACAGTTCTATTTACAGCACCTTGCTGCAGCAGCTAAACTTCTGAATTCTTAGAAACTAAAAGTACGGCATATCTATATAGAACTCCTCCAGATTTCTGCAAATTAACTTTATATAATTTGGGTCCCCACAACATAGGTGTGAACCAGCCATGAAGAAATCACTGGGAAAACTTCAGTGAAAGACTGAATTTGCACCCAACCAGTAGCTCTACTAGCACTTTCTTTTACCAAACATAGATATTATTTGTGAAACAAAAACACTCGCAGTCAAATCTTGCTGTTACATCTCTAGGCAATTTCACTGATGAGGTTTCTCATTCTCTTTTCCTGTAGAAAGACTGTTTATAAACATTTATTAGATGCAAGTAGCACAAAACTGTAGATATGAAACATTCCTGCTCACAGTGGAAACTTAAGCCTAAATAATATTACAGCATCAGGCAATAACACTTCAGAACATTAAGGATGTCATTAAATAGATCCAGGCAGCACCTGCTAATTCAAGTTTAGGGAAAGAAAGCAGGGCCCTGGGCTGCATGTCATTTTCTTCCACTCCTTGGAGAGGGACTATCTTTGTTATCAAAGCATCCTGTGGTTCATCTAAGGGCAGTACAGAACTAGAAGCATTGTTTCCCAATTTTTTTTTTTTTTTTAAATGTAAAAAAGCACTAAGATAAAAATAGTTTCCCATGCAAAAGGCTAGCATTATACTGGTTTTCTGTGGGACAAATTTTAAAAAGGCCTTTTGTACCTTGGGCAAATAATTTCGCTTGTTCAGCCATCATTTATATTTTCAAATTTTTACAGCCTGATCTGTTATGAAAACAACCTAAGGCAGGGAATTTTCCCCACTTTATGCTTGCATGGCAGTCAGTGCAATGTGATATCCCGTGGCTCTGGGGGACTGAAACGCAATTCAAATTGCAATAAAACCCCCCCACCTCAGCTGGATGCAGGTCTGCACGGGCTGTGAATCTCTCTACAGTCAATGGAAATAGCCTGGATGTGAAATCGGTACTCACCGCTCCTAAAGGATTATCAACGTTTTAAATCTGATCAGTTGAAAAGAATAAACTTAAATTCCTTCAGGTTCGATTTCTCTCTCTGAGTCACTTAACTACTTACTTGTAATGATAGCAAGTTTTTCCTTAACCTGTTGCTATATGAATGTCACACAGAAGAAACTACTCCCGCTTCCTGTCTTGTAGTAATTCCAGGCACTGAGTTGCAAAAGCAGCAACCTACAGATTGTGAAGGCAAAGTGAGCTTTAAGGAGGTGTCCAAACTGGGTTTTGCCTGCTTTTCTTCCTTGGTTTCTTACCTAGCTACTCCTGGTTGTGAATTGTTGCATGTTAAATCTCAGCAGTGTATTTACAAAATGAAATTACTTTTGACCTTATTTCTTTCATCTCCGTGTTTGAAGAGTTTGGCTTTTGCCTTACCAAAATTGCCTTTTTATGTTACCTTTTAACGTTGCTGGGTACTGATTGGTGGGGCATTGTCTGGGTTTGGCCAGTTTGTATTTCAGGAATTAGTTGTGCAGCTCTCTAAATGCCTGTGGAGCTCTCATTGCGGAAGGAGCACAAGGAGAGAGCAAGAACATTGTTTGTAATTTTTTTTTCTGATTTTCTTATCTGTCCTATGCAAACACAGAGATTTTTACTAAAGGCATAATTCATTGAGGGCTCTTTAAAGTAGAACAATAACAGAGCTTGGAAGAACCAATCTTTTTGTAGCTTTTTATCACTAATAAACATCAAGTTCTAACTTTTCACTCGGTCCTTTGGGTCCGAAGATATTTTTGGGTATCGTCGAAGTGACACAGCACTCATTGAAATCCGTCCAGGTGTTCCCACTCCAGATCAAGATGTCTATATATAGCGTCCCACGTGCACTCAATAAATAGCAATCCAGCTATCCGGGATAAATGCATAGACTCTGATTAGAGTGAGAGCAGCATTGGGCTCGATGAGAATGTTGTACTAAATTGATGATACCTCACTGTGTTTTCTTATTATAACTGATATTTTAGGCAATAATGAAGTTTTCAAAGGCACATCAAAATTACTCTTTGAGGTATCAGAGAAAATCACCTGTAATAGCTGTTGAGACTTAAAGCTGCCAGGTAGGTGTGTAATAAATTTCTGATTTCTAGGTATTCTGAGTTTCTATATTTCTGCTACTGCTGGATCTCACTCTTCCTACTGTCCCCCGGAACTGTAGTCTCAGTGTTATTCTGCAATTGTGCTCCTTCTGTGGGCTAATCTAACAATAAGAGTTACATGGATTGGTTGTTTTCCCATTAGTAGTACATATGTTATAAATGGTCTGTTTTCAAGTGTATTTAATAGCTTTTAAATAGACCTTGGACAAAAATTTAGCTTATAAAATATAGCATTGCTAAGTAGCGCATGAGGTAAATCAACCATGCTTTCATATTCTGTATTAAGGTCTCTGAGATCCATCCCAGTCTTATTTCTGGGGAATGGAGAAACTTGACACAACCTCCCTCACCGTATCCATGCTTTTTTGTGAATTTGATAATTCCGCACATTATTTTATTTTAATGGAAAACATCTTGATCTCACACCTGAGTGTTAATACATCTAACCATGGGAAGTAAGGAGATAATCTGAGCTGTACTGACTCGAATTTGCTGTAGCCTGAGGGCTTGCACTTGGGCTGTGGTTTGGGAATTGTGGGATAACCAGGTTAAGCCGTGATATATTGTCCCAGAGAGATGTGCAGGGACTGCTTCAGGAGTCAGATAGCGTGTCTTAAGCCACTGCAGCTCTGCCCTCAGTTTCTAAAGGTAGATTCAATTTATTGTCCAAGTTATTATTTATATTGCTTATGTCTGTGATTACTAAGGATTAACTCAAAATTTGTTTGGAACAGATAGAATTTAGGGCAGTTTTATGTGTGGTCTTCTAATCATATTTATGTTATTTATTTTAATAGCTCAGCATGCAAAGTCAGGTTTAAAGCAAGCGTATTTTTCTGTTTGTCTAACTTATCTAAAATTTATAGCATTAATTAGACAGAGGAAGGTCGTGATTCATGCAGCTTTTTATTTTATGTGACATTACAAAAGTGTTGTGCACCCAGGAGCCATTGCTAACACTGGAGGATGAGCTGCTGAGGAGCATTCCTGAAAGCTGCTTATGTGTCTGTCTAAAATGAATGTGAGCCTGATCTCCAGCAGCTGTTCCATTCCAAGAATATCCAGAGCATTCTCCAGTTTCATATTTAATTTATGAGGATAATGCAGAAATCTATATCATCCTATATATTTAAGGCATTTTCTGTGATTTTTCCTAAGGAGAAATATTTCAGTTAGAAATGAAGTTGTTCGTGTCTACGGAAAATGAAGGCAACCAAAGAGGTCAGGTTGGACGGGGCTTGATCCAGTGAGTGCCATCTCTGCCCACGCAGGGAGGTTGGAACCAGACCACCTTTAAGGTCCCTTCCAATCCAGTCAGGATTCTCTGATTCTATGAAAACAGCCGGTTTCTGCTGTTGCCATTCCACACAAGAAACCCTTGAAATACAGTTTGGTCAAAGAATCAAAGACAAAATATAAACCTTGCACTGATAAATCGTTGAAATTAATGACTGCGTTAAATAACTTCTGGGAAGAAAGCGAATTTCATAAAAAGCATGATGTCTTACCTAGATTCAGTTTAACGTATAAGAAATATTGACAGCTGTACTCCTGAGTTTCTGAGGGTTTATTTCTTAATCACAGAGTTAATACAAATCTTTGTGTTGGGGGTTGTTTTTGCAGTTTTTTGGTATATTCAGGACCTTGCTATTTTTTGTTTATTTTAAGGTGTTGTTCCAGACAGTGAGGACATAAGTGTGTCTAGAGAGTCTGTTATGTTATTTACTCTACCAACTTCTCGCAGAGATGCACCTCGCCGTTAATGAGGGTGATTTATCTGCTCAGGAACACACTGCATGAACAGTACTTTACAACATGGGTTACTATAGTAACACTTCTGTAGTTTTATGCACATATCCCAGTATATCTTATTTTTTCAAATGCTCTTTGAGAACATTTTTAAATTAGCTTATCGCTCAAAAACATTTGTGAAGGAATTTTTACCTCAATATTATTTAATATGGTTGTTATAGCAACCATATATTTCTCTTGATATTTTACTTATGACAAGACATTGCCTGTATCTCAAGCAAATGAGTTGGAAAAAAAAAAAATCTTAATTTACTTTTATTCCTACATATGTGGCACCATATAAAAACATGTGAAGCATAAAAAAGTGAAGCATGAAGTATAAAAAGGGCTTGCACTGTGCTTTCCTCCTCTTAGACTTCTCACTGACACACCCAAAATCTTGATTGATCAGATTGATTAAAGCACATGGTGCTGCTGCTGTTGCAGGCTTTGTGGGGAGGTAAATGGCTGAAATGAGGAACTTTGAGTCAAAAGCCTGAGAAATGGGCCCAGGTGAACCGAACAAGGTTGAACAGGCCCAAGTGCAAGGTGCTGCACCTGGGTTGGGGCAATCCCAGACGGGCGCACAGGCTGGGAGGACTCCATTTTGCAGGCAGACAAGCCACCCTTATCTTTATTAGGCAGTAAACCTTAAATGGCAGGATCTCACAGTCTCTAGCATGGCTCTCTAGCACCCTAAAAACTTTCATATTAAAACCCTTCTCTGGAGGAAAATAAGAGAAATTACTTTGTCAAAGCAAATTCTTAAATCCTTGGTGCATCGTATCTGTTTACCAGGCAACAATGTGTGTATATACACAATCTTCCACTCGGGTGATCCAAATATAATTAGATCCTGGGATTAAAATTAATCATTTGTGTTTGAGAAATACGAGTGTCTTTATGGATACAAATCCCTTGCCCGCAGATGCACGCAATTAAGGAACTGTAGGTGTTGGTATGGAAATTCAGCTCATACTTTTTAGATAAGAGGTGTTTCACATAATCTCATAACCAGTACTTAAAGTTATCAACTTCAAATGCATATTTCAGATTAAAATTGCCATTGCAGTGAAAGTATCAATCAGTGCCCCTTCATGGTTTAAACTCCAGTGTTGCAGTCAAGCTTCATATAAAGCATCATTTAGGTTACTTGTTCTGAGTAATGCCTCGGCATTTTCTGTTTATCAGCAGGTGCATACTCTTTAATTAAAATGAACAGAACAGCAATATTAAGGACAACCTAGTATTTCTCAGAGTGAGAAGTATAATAAAATTGCAATAATTATTTCTAATGTGTGTCAGGGTATTACAAGCTAAGCTTTTGGATTCCTTACCCTTCGAATTAATCACTGCTAGTTGATTGAACTTGTGATCTGACAAAGCTCTATCTTCACCATCAAACAATCTCTAAACCAATACTGACATTCAGCTAAAATTTAACCTCTTATACCTGTCAGTGGCACAAGAGTCCATTTCCTGTAACACTGCTGAGCAAAGGGGTTATTGAAACTTGTGATAATTCAAGTTTTGTAAGACTGTGCAAATAAAATTTTTATTGAAAGGAAACATAACGCTTAGACAGAAAATTTTATACAAAACTTTAAAAGCGTCTAGGAAATAGAAGCAGTAACAGAGCTCTGTCTGTAAGACAAGGCAAAAGTTGTTTAGTAAAAGTTGTTTACCACAAAGCTGTTCCTGGTTTGGTATTGTTTTTTCATGGGCTGTGAACTAAGGATTTGCCTCTTTCGAAAAATAAACTCAAAACTGAATAATACAGAAAGCATTCAGGATAAATCACTCATGGACAGATCCAGAGTCAGTAGGAATCCATGCTTTGCTGTGTCAATCAAGGAGCAGAACCATCAATCTTTGTTAATTGGATAAGCTTGCAGGTGTTCCTGAAAACATTGCTGAGGCTAATTTTGTGTAAACCTTCGCCCAGTTTGGGTGCTCTGAGAGGAAATCCTCAAGTATTGGAATTATTTTTGGGAAATGGATTAGCACCGTTTATAAACAGACAATGTTCTTAGAAACACTTCTAATTTATGCTCTTTCAAGGATAAGCTGCTGTTTTCTGGTAATGAGATGCACACAATGAAAAGCTGCCTGTGCCATGTCCAATAGATGACAGATTTTAAAGAAAGTGGAAAGCATCCAGGGCTCACTTCTGCATGATGCTCTCTTGTTTATCCATAAAACAGTGCCATTAGTTGTATTCCTCCAGCAGGGAGCTGTGCTGGCCTCTAGGATCAACCACAAGGGTCCTGGAGAAGTCCTGGTGGTAATTTTAGTGGAACTGCATTGAAGGGTGTGTTATCAGAATGCTAATGTCTAGCTCTGTTCTGATTTAACAGTACACAGCAAAACACACAAACACTTCAACCGGACCCTTTTCTGCAAAAGTTGAAGCTTCTCCTTTATTTTGTGGTAGTAAGTAAAGAAAAAGTTGTGTTGATTATTTTCTGACTTTGCTGAGCAAGCAGACTTTTTGCTTCAGGGAGTTTGGGGTTTGTTGTTTAGTTTCTTATTTTTTTTTCCTTTCATATTCTATCACTTTTGTCAAGCTGGGGTCACTCTGTGGGTCCCAGGCTACAGCAGAGTCCATTCCATTCAATGTCAATCGGTCAGAACCAAGAGGTCACTTGTAGATCATTCTGGAATCCCCACCTCTTCTAAACTCAAACCACTCATCTCTGTTCAGTGCAGGAAAAGAATACAAAATAGTGGCGTTTACCCTGGCCTGGTTTCATGCCTGAACTAGAAGATGTAAGTCTGGGTTGTCCAAATTATTTCCTGGATATTGACTGCTGTGAAGTCTAAAGCCTGTTAGACTGCTCCACTACAGTTGGCTTTTTAGGCCAGTTTATCACTCATGTTGAACCTTTCTCTCAGGAGCAGGGGCTGCTTAAATCAGGATATCTGTATAGGCTGTGTGAACTCCCAGAGTCTGAGTGAGCAAAGACTTGATGCTTTGATCCAGAGAACTCCTGCTAAAAATATTACTCCATCATGTGTGACTTTCATTACATTTCAGTAAATGTCTGACTTCTGATCATGTGTTGTAATATACATTCACTTTTGATATTCCGAGGGGAAAAAAATCGCTTTTTCATAGGGAGAATGTAAATGTTTAAAGTGCAGCATAATTAGCATTTGTGTGGCAAACCTTTTTCGTGGGGATTTGTCATACCAAATATTTAATTAAATTGAGGTGAAATAGTGTTATTTATGCAAATCGGTTTTGTTAGAATAATTAAATTGCTTCAAAAAGGTTTTCTTTCCACATCAAGTACAGATTTATTTGGGAACCCTTCAGCCAAGAGTGGGTTCAGTTTCCAGGGGCCACTGATGAGCAGTGCTCTATGTATCCCACTTGATACATACTTGATAGCTTGATAAGATAATTTATAATGTGTAAGTGTTCCGTGAATGACAATTCCTGATGTTTTGTTTAAAGAAAAAAAAAAAAAAGGAAAAGGATAACACAGGAAAACAACTCTGCTTTCCTAAATAGAAAAGTAATGTCGAGTCTTCTTCAGCTTCATCTTGAGAAGCTGCTAAACAAGTGGCTGCTCGCTGCCTCCTGCAGGAACATTTCATTGCAGCTGAGCCCCTTGCAGCTCCCAGGCTGTCCCACCTCCCTCACTGGGCAGGAGCCCTCCTGGAAGCTGCAGCTGAGCATGAACTGCTGGCATTGCAGCAGCCCTGGCCGCTCTGGAGTGCGGCACTGCACCCAGCCCTGCTGCCCAAAGGAGCGCTTGAGAAAGGCTCCTCTCGAAGGTTTCAACTCCCGTTCATTCCTGGGAGTGCTTACCCCAGGCACACTTCAGCAGCCTCGCCAGGCTCTCACAGCACCTGATTTCCTCCCCTCTATGACACGACAGGTTCTTAACAGGAATATGACAAAATACATGTTCAGGTTTCCCTCTTAGCTTCTGTTGTTTCCTGACTCTCTCTCGGAGGGGCTGGCATTGCTCTCGCACAGGGAGAGCAGGTTGGCAGATATTCCAGTGTCAGAGGGAAGCACCAGCCTGTCCAGTGTGGATATAATTGATTCCACACTATCATCTTCTGAAAGAGAAAGCCAAGTGATTTAGAAAGGTGACTTCACTGTAGAAAAAGCTAGAAGTACTCTTCAGGATAAAGTAAAAACCTTTTCTTCACGTGAAAATGGCATTCAACAGTGGACAGAAGTATGTTTTATGGATCTCAAACCTGCTTCAGAAAAAAAAAAAAATCTCCATATCACCACTGAGTGTTCCTCAATCAAATTCATGCAATAACCTTGCTGGTTATTTCCAAAGACAACACTGTAAATTTGTCTCTGCATGTCAGAATATTGAGATGTGAGATGTCTTTGGGCTTTAGGTAATGTAAACATTAAATGCATGCACAACAGAAAAAACTGCTGCCTTTAATTAACGCAAAAATCTGTTGTGCTGTTTTGTGGTTCCTGCCCAAAATAACTGCGCCCCTGAGAACCTGATCTCCAACCACAGATCCCCCTTCCCTTCCCTTCCCTTCCCTTCCCTTCCCTTCCCTTCCCTTC
>VZRN01005752.1:476612-516493 GCA_013397935.1 Dasyornis broadbenti | reverse complement strand
TCCCTTCCCTTCCCTTCTCCAGCTCCTGTGGGCACAGCATCATTAAATCACCCCCTGACCTGACTGGCATCTGGCAGGGGTTGCAGCTGCCCACTACAGACAGCCTGCAATTAAATTGGATTAAATTTAGTGTGCAGGGGCACTCCTGGTCTGTGTTACAGCAATGCGTTCAGCCTCAAGAAGGAGAATAATTTGCTTGGTGATGCAGTTAATAAACTTTACTGATCTGTAGGTAAAACTGAAGGTCATTATTCAGGCTTCAGGTATTAGGTGCAAGTTTAACCGAATATGGGTGCACTTGGCTTGTTGGAGATAAACACAAACCCTTCCTAGGGAATTTGATAGTGTCAAATTGTCACAACACTGTCTTTTGCTGTGACAATACTGAGATAGGAGAAAAAATACCTCATGTACAGCAAGCTGAGCTCTGTGCTCAGTGTTCTGTGCAGAACTGATCTATAGTATCAGCTAGTGGAGCTCCAAAGGCAAGCAAAGGAGGAATGCACTTTTTAAAATATTGTGTTGGTTATCTGGCATCAGTATGGCTCATTTTATCATTCCTTTACTCTTTAAAAAAGTTATGACCTGCTGCCTTAGCAGATGGAGTTGGTGAAAATACAACTGCTTCGATGTTTGTATTTATGACTGCATTGCACCCAGTTTCATCAGAAAATTATTTCCCTGAAAAACCATATGTTGGTCAGCTGTGAGAAACTATTACATAAATCTTGAAAATATTTTGTTTATAAAACAAAATATTCATAGACAGTGATTAAAACTAGAAAAAACCCTAGACTCTGAAGAGCATGGGAAATTCTGGACTCAGCACTTATAGGCATTTTAAGAGTGAACAGATGCTCATCCAAAACCATTGGCCCTTGTCTGTCTGTCTGTCTGTCATAGCGGTATTTTTCAAACTGGTATGTGCGTCCTAAATAAGCATCTTTTTAGTACCTTTGCTTATGGTCAGAAGAGAAAGTAATAGAGGATCTGCTCTGAGAAGTGTGATTCGGAAGTGGACAGGCATTGCAGGAAGGTAAATTCAGTGCAGTGGTAAAATAAGTCAGGATTTTATCCCTTTATCTGCTTTTCTAGTGTTTCTTTTCCCTTCACAAGTTTGTTGTCTCACTGTGCACAAGCTTGTTGCTACAGCAGGGAAGAGAGCAGCGAGGCAGCTCTGGAGCTGCTTCACCATCTGTTTCTCAGCTCTTTGTTCGAAATCCCTGAGCAGAAACTCCGAACCCGTGCTGCCTTCCTTCCCAGGTGAGGTTATTGGGGCCTTTCCTATTATGTCACTGTTGCTTTACTTCTAAGATGTTTGCCATTTTTATCAGTGAATTATTCCTCAGTACTAACAGCAATTCATCAGCACAAACTGCATAAGAAAGAACAAGGGTTGCTTGAAGCCTGAGTAAAAATCGAGTTTATGTGTATTTGTTCTAAGTTTCTACTAAGGTCAGTTATGTCAATTTTTATGCTTAATGGAAAAAAAGGGCTTGGACTTGTAAAATACATTATTTGAATTTAATCAGTCTGAGCAATCAAAAAAAAAATCATGATAGACTTGCTGACAAATAAAAACTGTAAAGCTTTATGTTTTAATATAATGGATAAACTTTGGCTTTGCTTTTTGCCTTACGTTTTTAGATATTTGTTTAGGAGTTCTTTAATGTCTTCAGGCTTTTCCTCTGCACAGCTTGGAATGATCCCCTGTATGTAACAGAAGATGAGAGTCACATTATTGCCTGGTGTAAGGGAAAAATATGCCTGGTAAAATCACAACTTTCTCGTTTGGCATTAGTTCAACACAGAAAATCAGAATTTGTTGATTCCAGCCCATGGCTTATTTTCAATTCAGTTCAAAGTACGATGTGATGTATTCCATGGCTTGATCTCCATCCTTTTCTAACAGTGGTGCTGGTGCTGTGCTACAAGGACTTCAGACTTGTGCTGAAGATGTTTTAGAAGAATTTGCTGGGTTGTAGAATGCTGTCCATAAAGGAATGTGTAAGCACAGGGGGCCCATGGTGCAGCTCACAACATGAGGATGAAAGTAAAGAGAACTAGACAAAAACAAAATCCAGTTTTGCATAGGCTGAAGCAGAATGGAAGTGTTCGAAGGCACAGAATGGAAGTGTTCGAAGGCACAGGTGATGAGAAACTACAGAGATTCTTTCCCAGCTCCTGTTGATCAGATATGGTGTGTGATTTTATGGAAAAAAAATTGCAGTAATCTGCTGCAGAGGTCTGATGCCTTTGTAACACTGATTATCAAAACATGGCAAGGGTGGTATCAGTCACTTTAAAAGTACTAGAGAGATCCTTTTGTGCACAATACTAATGATTAAAAAGGTCTTTTTTTTTCAGTGAGATGATTTCTACTTACAAACCTGCATTGAGTAAGGAATGATGAAATGTAGGAGGTACATCTGTTCTGTCCTGCTTTGTTTTCACTTGAGTCTGTTTAAGTTATGTTTATTGTATTCTTACCCTGTGTCTTGAGAACCAAGGCATAAATGGAGCTGACTGTATTATCCTTCAAAATTCTGTGAAGGGAGATGCAAAATAAATGCAGGTGTCATTGGCAGAGCAAGAGATATCAGAGATGAAAAGCTAGCACCTTTTGTACAACGCTGAATGCCATGGAAATAATCAGTTTCCTGACAAAGTTTATAAGCAAGAAAGGAAATTAAACACAACACCTCTTCAATGTCATAGACCTTTCTCAAAATCACAGGTTCTGCATAAGCTGGATTGAGATATTTAGTAAAATAAAGTAGTAAACAAGTAGCACAGAAGTCTAAAGGCTACTGAGGGTGTATATGTTTAATTTTGGGTAAGAATAATGTCTGGCAGACAGATACAATGATATATGTTGCCTTGAGCTATTTAATTCAGTCCTGCTGTGGTAGGTTGAGTCTGCTCTGCTGTTATTAGCATATGCCAGTTATTTCATTAACTGACCTTGCTAAATGCCTGGAGACATCCTGTGACACTTAATGAAGCCAAACATGGCAAACCTCCCTTAGAGCCGTATAAAGCAAGTGTAGTTAAGAAAAATATTTGCATATTGTAATTGTTGGAGAACATTAGAACAAAGCCTTCAAAAGCACACACCCTGCTCGTTATTGGTCTGGAGATGTAAATGGCAGCTCTGAAGCTGAAGGACTGTGTAACTTTACCAAAAGTGAGGAAAAAAATAAATGTAGTTGGTTTTATAGTCTTCTGCATATGTAACATCCAGCTTTGTTTAACACTAATATTTTCCAGCTGCCATTTGTGGATTTAGTTTACTGAGTTATGTGAATATTAGTGGATCATGCATTTAAATCAACTTAAAAATCTGAGCTTTTATTTACTATTCAGCTGTTTAGATTCAAGTCCAGAAAGAACACCAGGGTCACATCCAGACTGGGATGTTTCAGCCTTCCATCACTCCAAGGCAGCTTAAGGAAAACTTTCTGTGGTTTACCTAAGAACCAGCTAATTGACATCCTTGCCTTGCTAACAGGTGGGGTTTGCAGAATAGCAGCAGAACTGAGGCAGAGTGCACACACGCTCAGCTTACTGACCATACACTCACTGTAGAGGAACTCCAGAGAGATTTATTTTATTTTTTCCCCCCTGTTTGTGAATTTTAATCATGTTCTGCAAGAGTAGAAATGAGCATATAGAATTAGAAGAAGTCCCTAGAGCCTCCAGAAAACTACTTGAAGACTAACTAGTTTATCTTCCTTGCATATTGGCTTTCTGTACAGAGAAATTCCAGGAGCTGATTGTATGGTAATACTTACATAAAGGAGATTCTGAAGAACAGCTGTGTCAGAGAGGGAACAAACAGGAAATGTGCACACACAGAACTGCAAAACATTATCACCATAACAGTGTTCTAACCACGATTGTTTAATTAACACAAGAGGGAATCCTTGGGAAGACAGATGAATGCATCAGTTTTGATATTGGTATTTCTTCCTTGGTGGTTGCAAGAATGATTAAATTCAGCAATACACTAATGGGCTTCAAAGCAGAATACAATGGAACTGGAAGTTAGAAATGTGGGATGGTTTTGGATGAATTATCACACTTTCTCCGTTTTTTCAACTTGGCTCAGTTGGAAAGAAGTTAGATTTTACCTGGTGTCAATCCTCACTTCTTGCTCAACATTCCTTAGCTCCACACTTGGGTAAGTTCACACCAATCAGAAGAATACAAAACATTATTTGCTGATTAAATCTGAAGCCATGAAGGGGTGAGGCAGTTGGAAGTGGATGGTTTTTGTATGTCCCTTCCAGCTGCACTGTTCTACTCCCTCTCTGTAAAGGTCAGAAGGGATGTAGGTGTTGGACACGGACCCTGCTGGGCTCCTGCACAGGTGCTTCTCCCAAAGATCAGTGATCTTTAAAGAGTGATTAAACTACAGCTTAAATGGAAGGGTTTGGCACTACTTGGAATACATAGATTTGCTTAGAAATACTCCAAAACAAATCAATTTGGTGCAAGATCTTTGTTCTGGGACACAGCCTTCCTAATACGGCATTCTGCACGAGCTTCATTTATGTGTCTCAATGCATATTTGAAGGGAATAGCTGATTTTGAAAAAGCCTTGGAGAAACTGGGTGGGTGATGTGAAAAAGACAAGGTACTGACAACTCTTACCATTGTTAATCTTTAAGAATTTTAGCTGGGACAAATTCCTCTTACAAATTCCGTGTAGAAAACTTCACCCAATAGAGCTGTTGGATAATACATGGGAATAATGTTTTCCTCCATTTTGCTTTCCGTGGCTTCTTGCCTTTGCAGAAAGGAGAATTGTCACAAAAATAATCTTGTAGCAACCTTCGTGTTTAGCCTGGAATTGTTAATTTACAGAGTATATACAAATTAACATAACAGTTAAAAATGGCAGAGCCTACTGAGTTCTCCTGAACTCAGAGAGAATTCTCTCACAGAGAATTTATATCGGGTGCTACATTTCCCCAAAGAAGGACAATGTCTCAGTGTTTACAGCCTTACCTGCTGCTCTACGCCAATGCCTTGCAGTTCCAAGAAAATCTCATTTTTCGCATTTGCACATTTCTTCCGATAAATTTGCTTTTTGTGATTGAATTGTTGAGCATTTCTTAAGTAATTTCTGTGTCAGGCCACCTCTTAATTCACTGCCAACTACCTACTGACAAAAAAGGTGATTTCATATTGTTTCCTACATATTTTCTGTCCTGTTCCCTCATGGCTGGCTGCTTATCTGCTGTGGCTGAATCTTGTATTTTTTCTCAGCAGTCCTCCGTTCTCTCCCAGGCTCTCCACTCTTCAAGAAAGTTGATAGCAACACTGAATAGAATGATGGCAACTTAGGTCATGCTCTTCCTTTCATGTTACTATTTTTATACTTGCCCTACGATCCTTTATGGATTGCTTTTATAGCATCTGTTTTAAAAAGAACCTAATACCTTTTCTAGCCTTGTTTTCTCATCTTTGACTCTAGCAGTAAAACTTTTGTGGTTTACTCCTACATTTTATAAAGCAGGAGAATCTGAATAAAATAAAACTTGAACTAGTTGTTGCATTCTCCTGCCATCTCCCGTCTTCCACAATATTACTTTGCTTTTTGCTCTTCACTTCTCACTTCTTTGTTCCCTGTATCCTTCCTATATTCACACATCTACATTGTAAAGATGCCTTCTACATTGAGATCCCACCCTTTTGTACACAGCCTTTCAGAATGAAATACTTGTTTTTATCTGTACTGCTAAATATTTATGTGTAAGTCCTGCTTTCCTTTCTTTTTAACCTGTAACCACATCTCTGATAATCAGGTTTGTATTCTGCAAACGATAAATGTAGATTCACCTTCCTGGTTTGTCATCCCACCATGTCTGTTCTTCTCTCTCTGTAGGTCACTCTGTGTGGTTTTTCCCTTCATGCCAGAATTTCACCCACTGTTATCCCTCAGCACAGTCCTGCAGCTCCGTCTTTGTGCCTCCACATGTATTGCACTTGCTGAACTCAATCACAGAGTTGTTGTCACTGCTGATATCAGCAAAGCGCTTGGAATCCAAAAAGGCCTTCCGAGTTTTGTTTGGAATCTGAGGGAAAATTTAAAGTAAACCTGTCCTTATGTTTAATGTTTTCTTGACATTATTTGTTCCTAGCCTTTTTTTTGGAAGTTGTATAGCAAATAAGCTTCAATTTGCCAAATGTCACTTCTGCCCATTGTGATTGAACTCTGGCAAATATTTGTTCAATTTACAGCTTTGCTTCTGCCAGAGATTGATGGAATTTTTCTGGTGCAGAGATGAAACTTCTGGTATGCTCATATGTTCTCAGATAAGTTACAGGTTTTCAGCTGAGGCATTTAACCTACCCCATATGCACACTACCTGCTCAGTGCCAAGACAAAATAAATTGGATTTTCTGAAAGCATCAGGAAATGGCTGGTAATGAACCTGAGAATTTTCACCAGCAGCAGCTTAGCCTCTTATCAGCTTTAAGACACTGCACCAGCAGATGTCCAAGCCTGGGGTTGTGATCTTGCTGTTCGCCTTCCTTCCTCTTCAGGATCCTGAACCCAACAGTCCCACGGCCTTTTTAGCAGCATCTCCTCCAGCCAATGATGCCAAGCATGTCCTGACACTCAGCCATAACCCGACAACTCATCTCAAAGGGGCTCTATAACCATCCCTCTACCTGCACCTGTCACTAGTTTGTATCTATTGAGGTGTGTTGTGGCTGTGGCACAGGCCATGTACCTGTAAAGAAGTACAGACTTCATCTAAACTCAAATATTTCTTCGAACGTTTTGTTTGTTTAAAATGGCTTGTATCTCAACATTCTTCTGGACTCTATTCTCATCCGAATCCCTCAATATGTAGAGTTTTAGAAATAATCCCTATGGAGTACTGTTTGTTGATGTTTTTGGCATCAGTTCATGAAGACAGTCCCCAGATTCAATGAATTCAAATTAATGGAGCACAAAAATGTGGATTACAATTAGAATATCCTCAGCTTGCAGAGAATTTCATTAGTGCTCTTTGTCAGTGGTGGGTATATTACTGTCAGACAATTTCAATACATACTGGGGGTATTGCAGTAGCTGGCAGCTCCTGGTGCAGCAAGCGGTTACCAGAGTACCGTGGTTTTGTGTGCCTGTATTCAAATAGATCATACTTAGAAGACTGAACTATTACTGCCCTTGAGCAAAGATATATGTATGATTAGCCTGTGCTAATAAAACCTCACTTATCACAAACCCACAGCTTGAAGGATGCAGCAGAGGTTACTGAAATGCACAAATCCAGAATGATAGCATAGGTCTTGGAAGAACAAACACAGCATGATACTGCATGTATCAGAGGAATAAATAACTCATCAATGGTCATTAAATCAGTGTGACCTTGAGAGATGTTAAAACCAGTTTTAGGGATAGCAGAGCTAACATCGAAATACAGAACTGTATACAGTAAATTCACACATAATATGGAATTGTGAACCCCTAATAAAAGGAGGCAGTAAGTGCTGGGTTAAAAATAATGCTAACACTGACCCTGTGCACACCCAGGAGCAAGGTGGAATAGATGATGAACATTATACTCCTGACAAAGGATGTGGGATGCTGATAAATTGTTGTCCCTCTTTCTCCTTGAAGTAACCCAACACCAGAAGATGTGAACTTAGGAGAGTACAGAAAGAAAAGCAAAGAAAGAAGAGGATTGCAGAAACCTTGAGTGAGCAGAGAAATATCAGAGAAAAAAAATATATATTAAACTTGGCATTTACAAACTTTCTACGTGTCTTTAATAGAAACAAGTTGTGTGACTAATAACGATCACCAGTTCAACTAGTAAGACTTTAATTAGACTAATAATAGATTCCTACCTTCACTTGGAAGGTATGTTCCTTCACCTTACATAAATGACATGGATGGGTTGGTGTGATACCACGTGCCCCTGAGGCTCAGACGTTAAATTTGGAAGCAGCAGTGCACGATAAAGATGTCAGTTGTCACAATGGTTCTTTAGCCCAAGTTCTGCAAAAGTTTTTAGACACTTATTTCCATCAGCATCTCTGAGAGCTGGCTGTCTTTCATAGTCATTTTCCCCAGGGTGAACAAAGGAAGAAGAGAAAAATTTCTTTTCAGTCTTTTGTACTGAAGGATGGGATCTTGTTATGGCAGTCCCTCACTGGGGACAGCATGAGTCTGCTAAATTTTTCTCATTAAATCAGGGTGATCAGTTTGGTTATGATGCTGCACCCCCAGGAGAATTTATTCAAGTGGGTTGGATTAGGTTTGGATAAACAGATATGATTGGGTTTTGAACTGGATTGCATTCACAGTAAATAAACTAATTCCTGTTAGGCTCCTGTAGTGGCAGATACTACTTTGACAAGCTTAGTGTTAGTAAATAAGAAGCTATAGGAAGATCCGTACAAATTACAGTGTCAGGGAGGCACTGTGTTGCTGTCTGACTACTGGCATTTAGGATTTTGGGCTAAAATATTATTTTAAAGAGTTCTAATCCGAAAGGAGAACTGCTGAATTAGGATTAGCTGGAACCCTTCCATCCCAGAGTGATTACCCCATCATTCAAGTGGACACTGCCTGATGGAGGATTCTGTGCTGGGGGAAGATACCCCACCAGCTTCTTGATAATAAAAGTTCTGCCTACAAAGGTATGAAATCCCAAGCTGCTTCCTTCAGTCAAGTGAGGCAGTTTTGTGTCTGGTAGGGAACTGGATTGGAAACAGTAGAAACTCTAGTTCTACCTGGCCTCTAAGTCAGTGTGATTTAAGTAACTATTTTAAAAGAGGATGAATCACTGCAAAATGATTTATTCATCATCTCCTTTAACCCTGCTCAACACAGGGCATACTTCAAACTCGGCAGCTTTCTCAGCCCCTCATCTGTGAATCTTTAAGCATCTCCGAACACAGCCATTTCACAGCCTGACTGAAATCCTGGTTTTGACTCCCCCCATTCCTCTCAGCCCCTGCTTTGTGGCCTTTCCGTGGATTTCCCGCAGCATTTCAATGTCTGTCCTGTTCCAGAGAGCCCTAGGGTGGACTTATTTCTACACATGAGGTTTTAGGAGTGCAACAGAGTCAAAGGAACTTTTTTTGCTCAGCCTACTGCTTTGTTCAGCAGCCTTATTAATGCTACCCAGTGTGCAGGTGACCTTCATTGTCTCAAGGACACAATTCCGAGGCACTTTTAACTCGGCCACCATGGAAGAATTTCTTGTCAGTAATGCAATCTCACTGCTGATGTATTTTTATACTTAGTTATCTCAATAACCACTTTTTCTCCGGTTAAAAAGAAATACTTCACTGAACTAGGGCATTAAAAAGCAGGTGAATTAAATTCTATTTACTTCAGAAAGGAAAGTTTTGATCAGAATCACCTATATCAGGTGCTTGAACAACAGTTTTTCCATTACATACAAACTAATTCATAAAATTATCTTATCCTGTAAATGGTGTAATGCAAACATAATATAACTAAATCACTGTAAGTTTTCAAAATAGTTTTAATGTTAGATACATAAAGATGCAAGTTCAGTAATTTTTACAGGAAGAGAGATATTTCCTAACTTACAATCCATGTTGCAATATGAAGTATTTGAACAAGGGATTAGAAATACTTAAAAATAAAACCTTTTTACTTCTTTTTTTTTCCCTCCATTTTCATTTTTATGATCAGCCAGGTAGGAGACTAATGCCATATAAGAGCAACACTTTGCTGGGAAGAAGATGCTCTTGGTTTTTTTTTTAAGAATATTATGCAGTAGAGATGAAACCTCAATACATTTTATGTGTTTCAGGGTGATAGTATGGGTACAAGTGTTTAGTCAGATAAAATCTTAGCCACACTTGGTATGGCCATGACTTCCTTTGGAAGAGGACAAAGGTATGGTTTGGGATGGAGAGCTAGAAAAAATAGCATAAATTCCTCAGAATCTTTCTATAAATGTGGATGTTGTTTAAAACTAGGAGCCAAGTAGTGTTTGTTGCTTTTAAAAGCAGAAACAGTCTCTCATGTTAGTTTCTAGAATTCTGTACTTTGTCTGTAGCCTTAGCAGCATGTAAGTTAAGAAAAAATGATGGCTTTGTAAGTGGCTGAGGATTAGGTTTTTTCTTCAGTATTAACCTGGAAAGGTTCTGTGAATTTATTTGTTTAATTTCTATTTCAAATAAAGGCTTTAGCTGAAATGCCACTTCTTCTGTCCCTTAAGCAAATGTCCCGGGTTTAATTTGTGAGGATAACCAACTGTGAAGTTTGTGCTGTATGATTTTCCTAGCCCATATTTTCTCAGCATATAACATTTGAGCATGAAAAATACTTTCCAAGAATTTATGTGATTAAATTTTTACCAGTCTGGAAAGAACCACAAATTTTATGCAAATGAAGTCTCTGCTTTCCATCTTTATCAGTCAATCCCATTATGTGTATAATACCTAAAAAAGGAGAAACCTGTAATATTCAATAGATTCTGTGGTAGGATCAATCCCTTCATGCCCCTTTTGTCATCTGCAGAATGTATGTATTTGAATTCAGAGAGCTGTGCTGGCAAGAGAAGATTTACTGTGTTTCAGTGTCAGCTGGAAAACTTTGGGATAGTGGAACGATGGTGTGAAGGACAAATACAAATTGACTAAAGGAGAAGAAAGATGGGAAAACGGATTTTAAAATCTCCAGGACCCTACAAAACTAAGAAAGTAGGCAAAAATAAGCATATTTCTTTTCTCAGGTGCTGTATCTTTCTGCTGGTTTGATTTTTCATATGTGCAGTTCTTGGAGTTTACTTTACCCTTGGTGATTCTTCCAGAGATTCTTGTTACTGGAATAGAGCCCTATAAAGTTTGGTCATTAAAGCGAAACTGCAACAGGCCATGTAGCATTTCTCTCTTAGGAGAGCTGTACTGATAAATCAGAAAAGGGCAAAATAAGCATTGGTAACAAAGCAGTCCTCAGAAAATACATAGCAATTTTCTGCTCATTTTTTTAATCTCTCCAGTTTTTAAATGACGCCTGTAAGACCCAATGACTATTAATATTCAGGCCCATTTCTGACATTTGTTGAGATTTGAATAGTGATTTGTGTAACTTGGTCTCATGGAAAATCTTTGGAAGAAAGAACATCAGTCATACCAACACAAAGGAAACAGAATGAAAATAAATAAAGTTTTCTGGAATAAATTTTGGACTGTTTTGGAACAGACCAGCTCTGTCCTTGAAGAGCACAGCAAATGAAATCCGTGAAGACAAATTGTTCTGAGAGTTGATAGATGCAGCATCACTGGGAAAGACAGAACATGTTTCTGCCAGGCATGTTTGGGAATAGGGACTTGAATATTTTCATTAATCTTGTCATAGCTTATTGCTGCTAACTTCCACAACAAAGACAGATTTTCCTTTGTAGCAGTGAATGAATATGCTTCCTGAAGAAGACTCTGACAATTTACCTTTTTCACATTCAGGTTTTTTGGTTTTTTTTTTTTTTTTTTTTTTTTACACCTCTCATTCTTACTAGAATTAAGGCATTCATTACCTAATAGAATTGGAATAACTTTTTTAAAATGCTGCACCACTGTATCTTACATCCACATCACTCTTAATCACGTTAGATTGTTTTCTATTTCAGATACTGAAATGTATCCCCATTTAAGGCTCACATTATTCAATAATGAGGTCCACAGGCACGGTGGTGGCTTGTGCCGGATTATTAAGGTCAAAATGCCAATTCTTCAGAACTAAAAAATCTCTGGTGAAATTTCCTTCTCATGTCAGATCTCAGGAGCTCTAGCTCACTCTATGCACTTTGTGTTTACATCTTTGAAAAACTGGAACGAGCTATTATCTGCTAGCACATTCTGCTGGGGGGAAAAAAAAAAAAAAACCAAAAGGAAAAGACAAGGTTTGAGATTGATCCTGGGATTGATCAAGAGTTATTTCTGGTCACTCCGAAAGTGTGAGAGTACTGAGATGCAGAAACAACGCTTACTAACCACAGAGAGCTGCAGCAGTGCCTGGGAGAGAGAGCAGTGAAGTCTCTCTTTAAAGACACACCAGGCTTCGTCTTGGGGTTCACAGTTCCCAAAGCAGGTCACCAGGTGAGTGGTCTCAGAAATAATTATTTCTTTCACATGACTGGGTTTGTGTCATATCTGCTTTAAGACAGATCAGCACAAACTGACATTTGTAAAAGCCTATCTTTAGTTCTTATTTTTTGAGCATGGCATCCATTTGTTTCTCTGTGAGCAAATATTCATAGCAGTGAACAAATTCTTTTCATAATCAAGGGAAAAAAAGACTCTTGAGACTCTTCCTCTTCAGCACCAGGAAGAAAAATGTTTTCAAAATAGCTATAAACAGGAGTTGCAAAGTGTCTTCAGCTGTTCACTCCCTGTTGCTTTGCAGCCGGCTCTCCATCACTGTCTGCAAGCCTAGGCCACGTATGATGCTGCAGGGACTCTCTTTTCCTCATCAGTTCTCAGCAGTCCAGGATTAAACATATCTGATTGCTTAATATGTATCCATTAAGGCAGTAATGACTAATTGCTGCAATGGTTTCCTTCAGTGACTGAGAGGCTGACATTTGTCTGATGTCTTTCGTTTTGAGAGCTGAAGTTAATTGAACTCTGAATGAAAAGCTTCATTTTGAATCTCTGAAGCTGGTGGTGGTTTTGTCATGACCTCAGGGGGGAAGACATGAGGCCCCATGGGCACAATTTGGGAATTCTTTATCTGCATGTCTGGTACTCCTGAGGCACCATTGTGAATAGGATTAAAAGTCTGAACAGAATTGCAGACACAAAACCAATTCTGCGCCCTCTGCACCTCAGAGTCGGTTTTTGAACAACGGGAGTTGTTTGTGGCTGTGAAAGGGTTAAGGATCTCTGCCTGAAGGGGAATGAGTAACAACTGCTGAAAAAATAGGTCCAGAGCTGTACACAACCTGAAATCTTGGTCCTCAGGAAGTCACTTCATTCTATTCCCAAGCGTACATATTGAGAGGCATTCATTTCATATATACTTTTAATGCAGTGAAATTATTGAAAACACTTCAGAGCTGAAGAGGAGCAGGTGGCTTGGCAGTACAGAATCAGACCAAGAGGAGAGGGAAGAGAGAGAAGGGAAGAGGCAGATGTGCAGCAAAGTGCAGACCCGGGTTATTTCCAGTATAGATGTGTACTTTCTAACAGTCGGTAGGATTTTTGCTGAAAGGATTCACCAAGGTTTTACATTGACTGGCTCAGATTAAATGACATACAAAGGGCAGGAGAAGGCTTAATGTCAATAAGTAAGAGGTAAACCAATAATTGATGCCTTTCTTCACTAGCGCAATTGATTAAAAAACTGACTTGAATTAAATCACAATTTCAAATGATCATTTTTTCCCCTACATTTTCATTTCTAAGTTGAAGAAAACATGAGCTTCATAATCCTATGTGTGTAAGACCTGCTCCTAATTAAATTTTTGAGAAGCATTCAAGACATAAATGTAAACAAAAATGATTATTTGGACAACTTCATTTTGAAAACAGAAGGTAAATACATCCAACAATACTGCCTTTGCCAATAATTTTTCCGTTCTTCCTCTTGCAAATTAAATAATCTTCATAGCAAACTCTCTGAGGCTCTTTGATGGTTTGTTTTAGCAAATGGCATATTGGGGAAGGAATTTCTTGTGAGGTTATTGAGGATGGGTCTGAAACAGCCATCACTGAAGAGCCTCAATATATGCAGGAAGACTGTGATGTCTTGGTCACTGAACACTGGTATACCAATAAAAAGGAGAGGTGGAGCAGCAGTTCTGTACTTCTGGCTGTGAAATACAGGATTATTTGGCTTATGACACTATTTTAACTGCTGTGATCTCCCTCGAGCTCACAGCTGCTGGTTTGGGAACCCCTGAATGAGAACGCAGCATTGGCCAGAGGGTGCAGGAATGAGGCTTGGCAGCAGCAGAGCCACATTCCAGCAGGGACAATTCCCTCCCTGCTCTGGACTGCTGGCTCCCTGCAACAGGGAGGGGCTCTGCTGTTGGCTTCTTTGATGTCAGCGAAATAGAGCCATGGAGAGGCACCTGGCAGTTTCTCGTTAAGCTGTGTTTGAGATCACTTCAGGTACAAGGATAAACTAAAATAGCTCCACCCAGGTACCCCGCATTTCCTTCAGCATGAGGTCATTTGACAAAACAGTTTCTTGGGTTTGTTGGTGTTTGTTTCTTATTGCCAAATTATCATTGAAATCACTTCTCACAAAGTCCTCCCAATAAACCAGTGTTTATGGCACTGTGAGTAAAGCTTTAGGTGTAGAGCACTCCTGCAGTTCTGGTTTCTGTTACCAGGCACCCTCGCCTGCCAGCCGCTGATGGCTGATTCCTAATCAGGGATGATCCCTACTGGCCACAGCAGCTGAGGACCATGACTGTGCCAAGCAGGGAAATAAAGCCCAGTGAAAATGTGTATTTGTGGTGGTGTAGGTAGTGACAAGGATTCTCCACCAGGGCTCCATGCAAGGAAGGAAAACTGCAGTCCCTTCAGTTAGTTTAGGAAATTCTCCCTATGGATGCTGAACAGTCTGATAGAAATGAACATACTCAGGCAGTATTTTAAAAGTACACATGTATACATGTTTTGCAGTCAATATTGCTGGATTTTCATTTGATTTCTCTTATATTTCAGAAATTTCTTACAACAAGAGCAGCTGAGGTTTTTCTTTTAATAATTATTCCTTATTCCTATTTCCTAAATATCTGTATTTGATGAATACAGAAGGCAGTTCACCATGTTACACATTAGCACATTTTGGGGTGGGAGGTTGTTCTGAAAGTTATCTCAGAAGTTCTGTGAAGGATAAAAATTTTGTTTTCACTGGATCATTGGCTACCATGAGAAAGAAAAAAATAACTTTTGGTTCCCCTGTAAAAAGGAAATTCACTTATGACTGGTACTGTAGTTGTGCTTTTCTTCGTTTTCCTAATCAATTAACGTTTGTAAATCAATTAATTTTTGTAAATCAATGATGTTTGTAAATGAATATGTTGCTTCTAGTGTTGAAAATAACATATATTCTGTGCCATGGTGTTTATCTTTCATCTGGCAGTGAATCAGTGGGAGCTGTGCTAGAGAAGGATACAGCTTTATATAAATGATGTGCAAAGTGTCGGTACTTCACTGCTTTGAGTGATATTTTGAAACATGGCAATTTCACAGGAAAATAAAAATATCACCCTGCTTACTCAGCCCACATCATCTTGCTGGTGCTGAGTTCTTCCCTTCTTTGCTCTTTGATCATCTTCAGAACACTTGATCTGGCATTACCATTAGCCCAGGACCACTGCAGGATGCTGCCTTCCCCCTGTCCCTGCTGAGCAATGCAAAGGAGAGCTGGTGATGGATCCGTTGGCTGCCCAATGGCTTGGGAGCTGCCCAAGCCACCGGAGAGGGCACGGCCTAGGTTCCGGTCACCTTTGCCTTCTGGCTAAGCTTCCCTTAGGGAGCATCTGAGCCTTTACTAGTAGCTCCCTGTTGGAATGTGCGTGTAGGAGTTGAGGACTGCATTGAGCTGCAGGACGAAGGAATGCACAGCACTGTAGTACTGTCTTTCTCTGTTTATGAGCTAAAATCAAATTGGGTAATTAATGGATGATAATGATGAACTTATCTTCTTGTATCTGTCAGGTTACAAACTTCCATATTTGAACAATTAGATATTTTAATACCAGCCAATATAAAGATTCCTGACCATTTGAGGTGGGCTGTCACCACGCTCACCATATGCAGATATCTCTGTACAACTTATGTCCAGAACGCCCAAGTAAGTGAGAAATTCTAGCTCAGAATAAATGTAGGAAACACTGTTTCGTGAATTTACTATCTCATGCTTAATCTTTGATTATTAAAATTTATATGTACATTTGGCTGTTCAGACTTGCTTTAAAAGAAATAACTGTAACGCTGTTTGGACAAAAAAAATAATGCAGCCTAGGATGGAATTTTAGAAAGATAGGAAAATAATATGTTGAAATAGAAAATTAAGTGTGAGAAGGCACTGACGTATTGAAAAGGCAGACTGTTAATGAGAAGAGAGAGCATTTTAGCAGATCATTGAAAAAATGATGCAAAAGTGAAGTAATGTGAAATTAATTGCAGGTTACTTTATTCCACAGTCTGAAAAATCTGAATTGGCTTTGTCTCTTCATATTCCGTGGTTCCATTCAGGAGTTTGTCTATGTCTATCAGGGACATCATAGTCCTGCCTTAAACAGGGGCAATAGTCCTATTCTAAGTATCGGTTTGCTGTAATTTCTGACCAGTCGTGACGATTGCCTTGCGAGTAACGTCTCGTGATTGCCTCTCCCTCTTAGGAGGCTGGACTGTGACTGACTCCCATAGAAACCACTACGCCACAGATAAATGTTTAATTATTATTTGGGATTGTTTAGAGTCCCCAGATGAAAGGCACGGGAAGTGAAGAGCGGCAGCACGCCGTAGAATGCCATTAATTTACAGTAATTGACATATCCAGAGCAATCACTGAATTTTATGAAGCAGTCAATAAGGAGCAAATCACGCTTATTTGCAGTCACAAGGCTTTGACTGGCTCTCTTGTTGCAGCAGCTGGGATTCCTTTCCTCCATCCAGCGAGTGGAACGTGGTTTCCTGGGACAGGGAAAGGGTCAGACAGTGTCACAGACACTTTTTCACAAGGGCTTACGTGAGGAGCATCGGAGGGATGCAAAACATTGCCTGTGAGACTTTTCTTTGATTGCTTCATATTTTCTTGCTTGTATTTGGAGCAGGCATTAACTAATTTAATGCAGTGGAATAAAATGGGCTGTTAGAAGACTGAATAAGGCTCCGAGATCACAGTCAGGTTGTGTTTCTGCCTGTTGGCACTGAACTGTCCACACTGATGTTGTTGTGGGGGAAAAACCTGACCCCAGTCCCAACTGGGGCATACGGAAGAGTGGAGGAACTTCCTTTTGTAGATCTGCTGTAATAAAATAGAAGTAGGGAACATTTGTTTCAATGATTTTCCATAGATAATTGCTCAGTTACAGATATCCTTTTCTTTGTAGAACCCAGAGACTGTCTCTGGATCTTAGATGTAATTGTTGATTCCACTTCTGTTTGGAAGACCTTCCAGTATTTTACTCTCTGATCATAATAAAGAGGATGTATAAGCTCTTTTTAATTACAAAATAAATCCCAGATAGCAATAGAGTTCAGTACTCTGAGTTGATAAATTGCTCTTTACAATCTTTATATCAACTATTTTCTATTGCGGCCTAGGGTTTTATGAGCAGAGCTGTGCACATGATAACATCTCTAACATGGTTTATTTAAATCCAGCAAGCCACAGTGATGAAAACACACCCCAGCCAGGATTAGTCAATCTGGTGTAACTGAACAGTACATCACTATTAGGGTTCATAATGGGGTTTGTGAACTCAGTAGCTTCTCATCTAAATGAGGTTTTATGGGATTTATATGTCTTTAATGTTAACTGTTCAAGATTTGTAGATGTTAAAATCAAATTTAGGTGCCGGGCTTAAATGATTTCAGATGTTACAGTGTTCTTATTGGCTCTTCCCAAATGTCATCAAAATAGATGAGCACAGTAATAAATACCTCATGTTTTGCAACATGAAATAGTCAAAAAGCAGAGATTTTTCAACTTTTCTATTTTTCAAATGGTAGATGGTTTGATAACTGAGGTTATCATGAATACAGAAAGAAAATAACGCACAGCAATTCATGAAACAAGGAGAGAATAAATACACTAAATAGGGAAAGGATGTGCTCCTTTATCTCATCTGAAATAGTACAGCTATGCACTAACAGAAGTTCTCTGCTGTACCAAACACTGTTGAATCAAAGTATATTTGTCTGGTTAAATCAGCATTAATTAAAGGGCCAAGGAGGCCTCTGAGCAGCCTCATGGCTGAGCTGTGTCCAAGGAATGCCCAGCACAGCTCAAAAAGAGGATACTGCAATGTAGGGGCCTTAGAGCAGTGTGGGGAGGGGTCTCTTGGGGGCTGTGATTTGTTCTCTAAGTGCTAAAGTGACCGATTTGTATTATTTTGAGCATAAAAATGACTGAAATGTTTGCAGCTTTCTCCTGAGTCTCAGGGCCCCAGAAAGCTGTGAGAGCCCCAGGCATGCTGTGATGCTGCCTTTGGGCCCTCAAAGAGCCAAGGTGCTCCGAAGGGATCAGCTCACCAATGGCTCTGCTGGCTGCAGGACCAGGATCAGCACACAGGGAGGAAAAACCGATGCCTTATCAATTTTTTTTAAAAAGTATAACTTCGAGTGAAATTCACGGAAGGAAACAGTCATTAGTACTTATCAGTGGTGGGCTGTGCTGCTGCATCATGAGGATTAAATGCTGGATGAGAGACTGCCAGATCTCTACAGTGAATATTATTTGAGGAAATTTTTCCCAAATCATTCAGGTCAATCAGCTTTTATGGACGACTTGAATGCAGTATGATCAAGCCACAGAACAGATTTATTGTTAGAAATAAACTTCTGGCTTGTAACTGAGATGAAGCATTTTGAGCCTTCAGTCTGTGCTGTTTAGCTAAAGCCAAAATGTGAACCAGAGCCACTCGCTGTCATGGGTCGCAGCCTTTCTTCTCCTTAATACTATTAAAATGATAACTGGAGAGTACTTTCAGTTAATGAGGTGATTACACCACCCCGAGTTTGACCTTGAAGTTTATTGCCCATTTAACAAAAGATGAGAAGCTGAGATTTGTCTTTCTCGCTGGGCAGATCTTGAAAATTTTGAATGTGAGAGCCAATCAAAGCAAAAAGATTATGGTGGTGAATTGGACTCTCTGAATTTGCATACTAAGAGTGTTGCTGAGGAAATCCTGCACGAGCCTGGCTAAGAGTGGCTGTCAACTGCAGCACAGGGATCCACAGGCTGCATTTCACTGGCAAGTTTTGACAGAGCAGATTTGCAAGCAGCAAAAGCAATTAGTGGGGCAAAGCAAGGTATAACTAAGAAAACTATAGTGCATAATATATTCCCATTTGCTGAATAGGTCCTGGTGTGTAATTAAAATCCCTCTCTCTGTTTAATCACAGCAACTTTAAATAAACAACTTTGAAAAAAAAAAAGCCCAATTTTTCTTGTGAAATAAAAAAATTTCCATTTATTCTCTTTTCTTTGGAAAAAAATATGCTTTGAATTCAAGGGCAAACATCCTTTACTGCTGTAAAATTGGGTATTTAGAAATATAATTAAAATAATATCCTAATAATAGATAAAAATGAATTAGGGTTTTAATAATTAACTATAAGAACATTGGGGCAGAATTTCCTCTTAGATGGCATATGTAGAAACAGTTGCTATGGCTATTTGGTTTGGGTTTTCCTGTGGAGAATACAGAAGTTTGTATTCTCAGAAACTCCAGGGAATACAAGGAGCAGGTGGAGCTAGCAGCAAAATTTGGCTTCAGGAAAAGAAAAATTCATCACACCCTTTAATCACTTCTATTTGTGATGTGATGCAAAATCTTCTGATATATTTTTCTGTAAATTTATTGAAAATATTACTTTTGTGCTTCAAACACCCATCTGTTTAATTAAGTAGATATATTGGTTTGCTTACTCTTCAGTAGAGAGTTTTTCTGTAATTAATGCCATGGTGAGTTCTTCTGCTTGCTGAAATTAACAGTGTTAGTATGAACCACAGCATTATAGTCTGGTTAAATTTATTATCAGAGATATTGTGAGTCAGGGAATTTGGAATTCGGGGTATTTTATGGAGCACATTTATATTTTACATTACAGCTCCATTTTAAGCATAGATGTCCTTTTCTTTGCAGGAGATTGTGTTTGTAGGTTTGTGGGGAAGAAAAAATGTATTTATATAGTCTAACACACTTGTTAGCACAACTTGCCCTAGTTTTAATTCTGGTTATTGGAAGCCTGTTGCCCTAGGCCTTCCAGCAGAATATTTCTTTCTTAAATTTATCTGCTTCCTGAATTTCTCTGCTATGAATATTTTGTAAATTACGGCCCCATTCACCGATCAGTCACCCTTTTTTTTTTTAATTTTGTCAACTTTACCGACCATTTCTCTACTTATTTCCAGTAAATCTTTTTAGAAGTAATGCAAAACAGGCAAAAATGTCCCTGGCTCACAGCTGGGCCTATTCTAATCTATATTCAGATCTAGATTCTAAATTATTCTACTAATCCTGAGTCAGTACTTGAGCAGAAACAAACTTATGATAACAGCATTTCTTAGTGATGTCATTAAACACAGGAGTTCCGTTAAGTTCTATAAAACAGTGACCAGCAGAGAGAAAATCCAGTTTAAAATAGTTATGTGCTTTACTATTCTAGCCTCTGCTTTTAATGAAGATACAGAGAGTATTGAGTCATTCTTGTGGGGTTTTAGTCATCCCTGATTCAGCTAAACCATTCTGACCAAAAAAAAAAAAAATTAAGCTTCAGTGAACTAAGTACTGTTTTTTGCAGCACTCGGCAAAAGTTCTTTAATATTATGATTTTGTACAGCAACTTGACAGCAAATAAATATTTCATATATTCAAATATAATTACATATACTTAAGACTCAAAGATTTCAGCATGACAGGACTTTTGATTTTGATCATGTAGCAATTGTTGCAAATGAATGTAGGAATGAAAATAAAAAGTCAGAGAAGTATAATTCCTACTCCTGTACTTTGACTGTAGTAGCTTTTGGGGTTTGTGATGGAAGAATTGTTTTTAATTGTCATGTCTTGTAGCTCTTACTCAGATGTAATTTTTTCCTGAAATCTGTATAAAGCAGTCTTTGGGAACAGTGAATTACAGTGTTTCCTAAAAATAGGGATGGAGAAAGAAATGTTTTCTAATTACCTGAAAATTAAAAAATTTTCATGATCAGCTGCTCTAGTAATAGAGCAGATGATGCAAACATTTACACAAATATGTATCTTTTACTGTCTAAAATGCTTAGTCTGCTGACAGTGTGACTGTTTCCCTTGAGAGATAATCAGAACAATAAAACAAAACTTGTCAATAAAATTTTGTAACAGCTGTCACTATCAAAGATGCAAAATCTGCCACGAGAAATGATAACTACACAAGGATCACAATACCTGCTCTCCTCAGAAGACAGAATAGCTCACTGGGGTTATTTAGTGTGATTTATCACATGTAAGAAATTATTCAAATATGCTGCAGCTGATGGAGTAAGCTCAGCATGGCAGAGAATTCGTGTTCTGTCCTTTCCCCACAAGCTTTGTAATGGCTTAGAGTTTATATCAGTGAGAACTCCAGCCTCTAAAGTACTGCCATTTGTGCTGAAATTTGTGTTGTAAAATTTTATTGACATAAAACATCAACTCAGATATGTTTCGTTTGTTAATGACACAGAATTTTTATTCCCGTTTTCATCAGATAAGCAGATTTTGGATCCAAGTGGTTTTTTGTTTTTTTTTTTCCTAGATCAAATAGAAGGCATCATCAGTTTTAATTCAGCTTATAAGGAAGATATTTTGAGTTAAAGAGCAATGTGATAGCTGGGGATTTAATATTTGCAATGTGTGTTCTAATTTTGAGATGCTTCACTGCTTTAGAGCCTCAGGTGGCCAAAGCCACTTTGGTTTGTGAGTATTTGGATGTTTGAAATGTCCAAAACCATTACAGTGCCGGTGCAGTGTTTGTGCTGGGGAGCTGTACTGAGCTATACTCAAAGAAAATGAGTAAGTCTGACCAGTAGCAAACCCAGATTTCTTGGCTATTTTAACAAATTTGGTGCAATCAATGGGCCCATTGGATGAAGTTTTTTAATATTGATCTCTCACTTAGTAAGTCTTCAGTTCAAAAGATTCAGACTCAGAAGATTTTTTTCAGATTCAAAAGATTCTGATTCACATGTCAGATCTTGGCTGCCTATCTGTTGAATGAAGTTAGTATCGAGATGCACTTTTGATTGTTTTTTTAAATTTAAAAATCAGTTATTGGATAATTTTTTTCATATCTGAAATGTGGAACATTTCTTGAAAGAATTTTACTTTGTTCCTTACATTCTTTTTTTGGTCTGTACAGCATTTTGGGAATCATTTGGGCAGTTTTAAAGTTGGGCATAGATGTATTCTTATGCTTCAGAAATTAGCTGAGCAAGTCTATTACTATTATCAATATTACTAATTTACAACCTTGCTATTAAGACAACAGAAGTGTAAAAACATGGAAATGATGCATCTCAGAGGAAATCTCTGTCTCTGGTATTGACTGGTATTTGCAAGCTGGCAGCTGGAAGCCAGGCAGCTTTCTGTTCATTGTTCCATGAATTACAAGCATGGATAATGATAAATGCTTTTTGAAGCATTAATTTTCCTATAGCATCCGAGGTGTTGGACGGGATTTTGTGCTAACTGCCTAATAAGGATTTTCTTTAGGTGAAAGCAAGGAGAGGACAAAAGGGAGGAAAAGCTCTAATGAGTGGAATGGCAAGCAGAGAGAGAAGGAAGTTCTGCAGTCATCAGCTGTCATGTCTCAGCTCTTAGGGCAGCCTGGGGAAGGTGCCCATGGCCGGTATCGTGGCAATTCTCACCCTAATTATGTTGGGATACCAGCCAGGATTAGGCTATGGAGATATCCAAAATATCCTCAGTGATCTGGAAGCTAAAGCGAGAGTGGAAGTGGTGTTGCAATCTTCTTGTTTCAGTGTATTCTCCTCCATTTCCTATCATAATTCCTTGTACAAATTACTGATTTTAAGGAGAAGAAGAGGCATGATAAGGAAAATCTTACATTCTGTCATTGCTCTCTCCATCTAAGCCTGGTTTTCAGTATTCTGATTTTAGTCCGTATTCATTAGATGGTCCAAGACAGGTAGAGTTACGTTCCTATTTTGGGGTTTTTTGAGTTGCTTTAGTCTTTTGCTGACTTTACTAAACAATTTTGTTTAGCCAGCCTGTTGTTGCCCCTGGCAATGCACATAATGGCCTTGTGAGCAAAGCGGTTGCTGCTGTTGGATTTGTAGCTGCTGCCAATGCGGCGTGTCCTTTTCATTTCTCGGCGTGCCAATCTCATTTCTAGGGCCACTCCTGCTCTCTAACTGCTCACCAGGGCAAGCCTGCACTGTGCATCACAATAAAGAGGTGTTATCTTCTGGTATTCCTGGCCATCTCTGTAATTCAGTAAATTCCAAGTAAAGAGCCAGCAGACCATTGATGACATCTGTTCTCCTCTAATGATGGGCATCTTGGTTTACAGGCTGTCATTCTGGAATGACAAATGTTTCACTTACCAGCACACACTTCCACTGATCCCTAAACCCAAAGTCCTCGATTTGCTTCTTGTACAGGGCATGTTTCAAAAGCTAACAAATTTTGCAGGTTATTTTTACATATTTATGACCTACTCAGATTTCCCTGTTCGTTTTGTAAAACTCCTGTGTCAGGTGGGACTTCATCTGTGCTTCAGTAATATGCTTTCTTTAAACCTGGAATAAAAGAGTTGGTCTAAAAAATGGAAAATCAAAGGGTTTAGAATCTTAGAATATTTTCACTAAATTCTTTACCTGCTATTTATGTAAGTTTTAACACCTGCCACTTGCCATTCTTCCACTGCTCTCCCAGAAAGTCCACAGGAAGCCAAGTATCTGTAAGCAAAAATGATGCAGATATTTTCATGGGTAATAAGAAGAGAGAAAATAGGGTCAAACTGGTTTTCCAGTTACTTGTTTCTTTTGGGTTTTTTTAAAATGTATGCATTTTTGTCAGTCTTTACCAATGGTTTCTAACAGGTGTGTACCTGGAGCAAGTCCAGCCATTCCACTCATCTCTAGCTGGCTTCAGTATCCCATTACAATAGGATCAAGCTTCTGTTGCAAATAAGAAGATAAACACCCCTGAAATATAATTTCAATTTATTTATCCCCACCAAAACTTGAGGTTATAGGCAATTTTATTTCTTCAGTGTAGATTTCCAGATAAATTACTTAGTGAAAAAGAACAGATTGGAAACAACTGAAATTTTGTTCACAGATATTCTATATATCTTATTATAAGCAAAAATTTGCTCATAGATGTTCCATGTATCTTATTATCTGCTCCTCGAGCTAACTTTTCTCAACTGCTGTTATGATTTTACTAAATTGTGGAAAAGTATGCATCATCTCTCAAAATGGTACTTTGTATTGAGGCTACAATGCTTTTTCAAAAATTTGTTCTTCCATGAACACTGGAGAGAATGCAGTGAAAATAATTGCTGGGTTTTAAAATGAGCTGGATGCTCTTTTTTTAGATAAAGAATTTTCCATCATTGTGTAGGTATTGGGGAAAAAATCAGGTCAACTATGTGTGTGCTTAAATATTAATTTGGGCACACATGATCGGTGATTATTTGGAAAATATTGTTTCTTCTAATGAATAATTCCATTAGCAGCCCAAATATTTTTTGGAGAAAGACTCAAAATGTGGACAGATCACGTAAAAGGGCGGAAATAGAAAATTACCAGAGATGCACTACTAAAAGTGCTTTGCTTGAAGAGGGGAAGTTAACCACCAACCTGGGAGGGCAGCTAAGGTTGAAACCACAGCAATGTTTTTTCAGAGAACAATGTTTTTCACGATACATTTTCTGAGTCAGAGATTTTGCAGTACAATAATAAAGAAACAGAACTGCCAGGCAGGAAAGGCACATGTGCAGTGACATTACACACAGTTCCTAATGGATTGGGGACTAAAATTATCCTTAAACCCTTTTCTGCAAAACTCAACTGCATTTATGTTAAAGCTGAGGTGTCTTTTTTCTCTTGGGTGATGACAGACATCACAAGATGCGAGGAGGAGTTTTGCCAAAACTGGGGGCAGAAAGGTGCTGGTACAGAACAACTGGTCCAGAGAACAGTGTGTGTCAGGAGTGGATTTAGGATTGCAGTGATGAGAGAGAGAGGTGCTCGGGAGCAGGCAAACACGTGTGATCAGTGATGATGAGGCAAACAAGCAATCCCTGAGGACTGGTTTTAGTGGACTTTATCAAGGTCTGAATCAGAGTTCTCTGAAGAGTTACCCTGGCAAAGGAGAGCAGAGAGGCTGCAGTCATTGTTCCCAGCCGATGCTGGAGATAAGGCTGGCAGACACAAGCTTTCTGTCTGTATTAGCTCATCTCCCTCTATTAGTCACTCGGAACACAAACACACGGTCAGATTTAGCAGGGTGTTTTTGCAAGTGTCTCCCCGCTTGTTAAACTTGAGAATTGTTTTTCCCTTATATACATAATGACTTTCCCAAGGGCTAAAGTACAAATCCAAATTGGATGCACTCTGTATACTCATCAAGAAATTTTGGCAAGAGGCCACCTGGGAGTTGTCCATAGTTACTGGAGTTTCTGCATTTCAGATTTCACATTAATGCTTTCTGGATACATCTCATCTTTGGAAGCCCGCACTGCATGAGAAAACACATAATTTTGACAGAAACACATTTTGTTTTCCTTCTCAAGGAATGATTTGCAGAATTTCCCTGTCCCTTGTGTGGCATCTCATAATATCATGATGATTTGCTTTGAATGCTTTTCTGGAATTGTAGTGAAAAGGGAGACTAATTAAGAAAAAGTGTCAGGAGAATATTGAGATATACTTAATGTTCTTGGGTTTATGTATGATAACTTGATTGGGGTTTAGGATTAAATACATTTTATTTCATAACTTGACTGCAATCCAATAACATAATATAGTTATATAATGGTTTGCTAGAAAGTGTTCATATATAGCGACTGCTGCTTTTAACTAATTTTATATGTTTATCATATTTATTTTCTTGTGCTTGCAATGTTATACTTAATTTTGTACTAGGTTTAAATAGAATCTGATATCTGACTGCTGCAGAACTTGCAGTTCATTTATTGTTTGGAATGTGCAATGAATCCGAATCGAGGCCTATAAAACAGTAACTGAGTACAATTCCAGAGGAGATTCTCTGTGTTGTTAATAGCTGTTGATACCTGTTGTCAACCAATTTTAAGGGAAATAATACAGAGGTTGTTATTAATTCAGATAAGCAAATCAATCAGGAGAGAAATAACCAGCTTAGAGGGGAAACACGTTAGATGCTGCAGATTTAAGTGATTAAAAACTTTTTAAAAACTGATGAAATAGAGGAAACCCAAGAATGTCCTAAATCAAACCAGCTCCGTTTTTGTTAAACCAGATCCACTTGTTCTGAAAGGGCTCCAGAGCAGCAGCAATCCGTGCTCAAAGCAAACAAAGGAGTTCAGCTCTGCTCTGCTAATTCAGGGAAAGGATCCTGCTGTGCTAAAAACAGCTTCAGGTGAAGAACATATTTCTAACCCAAGGCACCAAATATCTTCTGGGCAATTTGAACAAGTGAAATCTGATTGTCTTCACAGAGTCTGTCTGCCAAATAAATGACCAATGTCAGCCATTGCACCACCAGGCTTCCTTTGCAACCCCTGCCTTATAAATTCTGCTTTTTTGTTCAGCTGGGTTGCTATGGTGCTGCCGCAGGACAAAACAACAAATTTAGAGAATGTAATTATGAGCTACTACTGAGATCTGAGGTGTTGAGGGTTTAGTTTTATGGATATTGAAACTAGAAGATAACACCTTGTTTCTATATCTGCTGTGAAGTTCTGATTTATTCTTCTTTTTGTATAGGCTAACTGATGTTTTAAATTGGGATGAATAGGAACTTTCACAGGGTTCACATCATACTCGCTTTCATTTGAAAATTCCTGGTTATTGAAAAAAATGTCCTTTTCCTCACAGTTTTATCCAAAATTGAGAGAGAAGTTGAAAAATACCTTAAAAACATGATTTAATTCTGTCCTCAGTTAGAATTGTGGCAGACCAAGAATCTCTTACTGTAGAGATAATTCTAAATAATTTTTGCTGTGAGAGAGAGGACAGTGAATTCACAGTACCATTTTAGTCCACACCTCAATGCAAACGTTTCATCTCTATTAGTGCTAGTGATTAGTATTGCAATACCACGGGGTTTTTAAAGAATCCACAATGTAAAGAGTTTTTACTGCTTTGTTGTAGTAATTAACAAAATGAAATTGAAATACAAATGAGTTCGTAGGAAAACCGTAATGCTCTTGTTTCTTTGTTTTGGTGGGCCTTTTTTGTAGTAGAACACCATGACTATGAAAACAAGACTACATGCACTGATCTCCCTGCATGAAGTTGTTTCATTTTATACGAAAATATATAGAGATAAATAAAGGAACAAGGCAAAGACCCTAAACTAGAGATTGAAAACCCTCTATTTCTCTTTGCCCAGCATCCTGAAGGACATCATATTGTCATTAACTCTTTGTTTATTTTTTTTTTCCCAAGACTTTGAAGCCCCATTTCTTTGTTAGGATTGTCAGCTGCATTTCTTTGCCGAATGGATGATAAATGACACCTTCTTGCTCTGTGGTCAGCACTGCCACCAAAAGACATTTTCTAGGGAGGAATGCCACACATATTTGAATCCTTTTTTTCCTTCTGGATTCTTTTTTCATGCACCCCAAAGAAACCCCATTCACTGATATATAATATATTTTAGTCATGATGTTTTGGCAGGTCTAATGTCAAATTTTCTGTTGATTTCAGACTGAGCAGGACAATGCTATGGTGCAATTCCCAGCTAGAGAGAGAGAGAGATGAAGAAAAGACAGAGGTAAGAGAAGAACCAGATATTATAGCTCCACATCCACAGGAGATTCTATTTATATTTTTCTCCTTCAGGCTCACAGAAACAAAATTAAGACAAATTTGATGGATTAAATACATTGTAGGCATTCAGGAAAGCATTTTTTATTTATTTATCCTTACTTTCTATTAAAGAGCCTGCCTGCATGTGCTTTTCTGTGTGTATGTTTCAGAGTTAGGATTGACAAAAACCATGCCTCTTCCCTGACTACTTCTTAAATTATATTCATTAGGGATGTTTATCTTAAGAAAAGGCTTACTTTAGCATCTTGGACTCAATTGAAATTTAAACTTTTAGAAATGGCATTTGGTTCTTCTCAAAATATTTATTTGTCTTCCCAAATTTTTATTCTTGTATGTTCTACAAAAATACATTTTTTGTTGTTTTATTAATATCTTTTTTTCTCTTGGCTTTGATAATACTCAGTGCAAATAAAGAAATTTCTGCTGACATTATCTAGGTTAGAAAACTGTGAATTTTCTCAAAACATATTGCACTCTCCCTTATGTCTAACATGCTCCATATGTTGATGTTCTCAAATAGGGCTGACTGGGGAAAAAAAAAACAAAAAAAAAAACGCTTCCTTTTCTGGAAAAAGTCTGGGGTTTGGAGAAGTAATTCCTCCAATAATTCTTTCTCTGTTTCAATGGCAAGGTCCAGAGGAGCGATGTGGGGTGGGTTCGATTTGCTGAGTTATTGCAGAGCCATTGCTGGGCTGCCTGTGCTGCTGCTAAGGTAAGATGGGCGCACTCATGTTCTACCTGTGCCTGTGTAACACCCAGCCCCCAGCTGGCTCACCAGGCCGCTCTGTGGAAAGCCTGGTTTCTCTCTCTCATTTTCAGGTAGAAAAAGTAAAGTTATTTTTCTCCCATAAGAATGTTTTTAGAAAAAAAATCTGGAGTGCTTTTTGGTTTGCTGTTGGTTAGATCACCACACCTTGCACAAAGGGGGAAAGGTGGATGGATCTGCTCATGCCTCGTCCAATGTTTGAAGAACTGGCTCCTGTCTTGACCTTTTTTTACTTTGCATTTCTGGGATTCACTATAAATACTGCATGAATATAAGAACCCCTTCTATATTTTGTGGCTTTTCACTTGCCTTTTGTAAAATTCTGGTTTATGAACCTGCCCATTCCCTAATGAGTTGTGCTACAAGGGGAAAGCTCTGTTGATGGGAACCCTATAAAACATTCTATCTGTTCTTGCAAAAGTCGCTATATCCATGAAAAACACTGCAATTCTGCTTTTTTAGCAGCAGCACCTGAGAAATATCCCCGATCCTTGTGTGAATGTGTACTCTGCAGTAATATTATGTTCTTTTTTTATTTCAATATATCTGTTGATTGAACTGTGCTCTGGAATTTCACCTGAAGGCTTGGCATCTCTCTAATAACAACACTCTCAGGTTGTAAGATAGAGGATGTTGGGCTCGAGAAAGAAAGAGGTTGGACAGGCACCTTATTTTTGATTGTCAAAAATAATGTACTTAACACTGGGTAAATGGGTTTTGTGCTGTTGTTTGTGTGCTTTAATACATAGCAAGTAATTGCAGCTGGCAAGTAGAAAAAGTGCAGTTTCAGATCTCATAGACATACAACCTACAGTAAATATTTATCACACAGAACATTTAAAGTTTTGCTGTACTGGTAACAGTGATTTGTAATACTTTTTATTCTCTCCCTAAAAATAAAACCAAACCACCAACTTGCGAATTATAGTTGGTTTGTTTTTTATTGCAGTATGGGCTGAAATGATCTCGTTTTCTCTGGAAACTGAGAGCAGTTGCATATCATTGCACAAGGGAATTGTTTTCACATACCAGTCTCTTAGTTATGATATATAATACACCATTTTACCTAAATCCAGGAGTTGCTAATCCTTCTTACATGGCAAGAACCGAGATCATCTGTCATGTGGTTTATAGCCACATCTGTGAATCACTGGACCACAGCTGTAGCTTGCAATATCACTTTTCAGTGATTAACAGGTCTTGCAGCAAGCTTTTTCATTGGGTTTTACAAAATCTGTGGGCTGCTGTAGAAATTATTGCACGTGGAGGCAGGACATATATTTGTGCATTACCGAAAGCGTGAAGAATATCAGCTGCTAGATGTTTGCTGTATTTCAACATTCTGAAAATGAACCTCGCTTCCTCATCAGTGTACCACGTCAGGGAATCCTATTGCATTAAGTTTGATAAATAAACAGCATTAAAGATTGCACTGGCTGTGTAACAGGCTTGTTTGACAGTGAAAGATTTTTATATGCCTACTTCACGCAGAAAAAAATGAATACAAGCCCATTTTGCATGCCAAATGACAAACTATAAGGATTAATAGACCTATTTAAATGAATAATTGTCCTATGTCCTCTTCCAGCTTATGTAGTACAATAGCTGTATATGCAGCAGCTGGCAAACCTCTTTTAGAGATGTAAAAGATGAGAATTGGTAAAGATAAAAAATAATGGTTGAGCCGGGCCAAGTTAAGATTAAGCCTCCACAGCATTCCCTACGACCTCAGTGGAGTTCAGAGGACTGAATTGGCAGCTCAAGGTTTCATTCACCCTCCCCCTAACTTAATTTGCAAGTCTTCCGTTAATCACTCTACTGAAGAATATCATGCTTGAAAGATCTAAATTAATCCCAGTGAAACAAATGTATAGAAAATTTTCTTTGTTCTGTACAAGATCAGTGATCTGATTCTATTTTTACTTAATAAAGTGTGAGTTAACGGGACCGGCACAGCTGTAACAGAGTTGGAGTTGGTGATACACACTTTCATTTTCATTGTACTCTCCACCCCTCCAGCAGTGTGATAGGAATTGCTGCACTGGAGACTGTCCCAGTGCAGGAGGGGCCATGGATGAGCAGTGACACAGCAAACAGATCTGAGTTTAACCAGGTTTGGTCACAGGTAGGTCAGCACAGCCATTTGTGAGCAGGGGTTGGTGAGTCCTTCTCTTCAGTCCTCCGTCACGAGATGAGGGCTACTTCTGTACTTTATAGCATAGCCTTTAAAATGAGGGGCTGCTTCCTTTTTCATGTGTGTGAGACTACAGTGATTTTTACCAAAGAGACTTCACTGATATTTACTAGCACTTGAGGCTTATCGTAATGTTAGCAAAGTTTCTAACCCTCCCTCATTCATTGCAAAATTACCACTTTTTCACTTCATATATTGCGAGCTAATGGATTGTTTTAATAATTAATTGCTTTCTACGTTATTTGAGTTAGAGTGAGAATGAGTTTATAACAGTATGAGATTCTCCTTGGAATCCACACCAAAGTCAAGCTATTACAGCACAGCAGAAACAGAGTAGAATCTGAGTGTCTGAACTGTGTAAAAGGAACCAGTAAATCTTTTGAAGCGTATGTCTATTTTTAGCTCACTAATGAAATCAGTGTTTTCTTACAGCTTAATTCAAAATCCAATGAAATTGATGTCAGGATTTCCAGGTTTAGGTGAGGTCACAATCATACTGTTGTGACAAGCAACCCCCAAAACTCTGTTTTCTTCTTGGCTTCACTTGAATAAAGTAAAACTATCATAAGCACACTTAGTATCTCTAAAAGTGCTTTCAAATGCAACTTTCTGAGAAGGGCTGTAAAACCTAGAGCAAAAAGAATAACAATAAATGGCCAGTGAGCCTGTGATGCCCTTACAGAATATCTTTCCTATCATTGAAAAGCACCTTTTCATTCTTTGAGGCCTTTTGGCAACAACAACAAAGACAACTAGGAAATAATCTCCAGATAACATGTCCCCGAGGCAATGCAGAGAGCGGTCCGCAGAAAGAAATGAAATAGCTTTCTTAAAATGTTTTGTTTCAAAAATGTACTGATTAGTCTGTGCTGTGTGGAGCAGACACAGTAACTGCACACAGCACAGGCTCTTTCATCCATCTCGCTGCTATTGCCCTTTCAGGTTTGCAAGGATTGATGAGACAGTGATATCATAGCCCATCCAAGCCTTTTCTGTGGATGTGTTAACCTGCTGAAAACACACACTTTTATTCAGAGACAAAGCTGAACTTCCTCCTGTTTGCTTTACACAGCCCAAGATACTCGCCTGTTCTTTTTGTCTAGTTTTGTTATTTCTGTTTAGCAGATTTTAGTGTGGCATAGGCAAGCCTGTCTTTGTTTTATCCTTACAAAGTGCATCCACATTTGTGCTGGGTTTTTGTCCCTCCTGAAAATAGGGAAAAAAAGAAAAAAACAGACCAAAAACAGAAAAAGAAAGCAGAAAACCAAAACAGATCTTGAAGGATTTCCCAGCTGAATGAATGGAAGGCTGTGTGAACAGTTACGTTGAGGAGTCACAAGAGGCAGAATACAAAGGATACCCTAACAAAGATTTATGTCAGCTGGTGAGGGCTTCTCTTTCTCAGTGTTACTTGCTCAGGTTCTGTTATATCAGGGTGGGGAGAAGCATGCCCTGGTTTTACATTAGGTTGTGCCATGAACTGAAGTACAACCTGTGTTGTTTTAGCAGACACATTGGAGCAAGCAAGAGTGGTTTGCAGTGCTTGTAAGGGGCAGGGATTCATTTTTTCTTAGAGCCTTGCCATTTCATTTCAACTGCCATTCTCTTTTCTGAGGCACATCTAAAAGGGCACCGGGAGTTTTTGTATTTACTGTTTTGCAGAGAAAATTCCGCTAAGTTTTAATGTGCTGTGAGTTTCCGTGTAAGAATTTTCCTTAATGTGGGGTCTCAGGGTATAGAAGGTTCTTCTGGTCTGGTGAACTTGGTTAAATTATGTCACTGTTGGCAGCACTAAGGCCCTGGTCCCTTCAGGTTGTTTGCACATTTAACAGTGATTTTATCTTAGTTCATGACTCTAACCTCATCTAAGATAATGAATAAAAGGAAAATGCCATACTTACGCAATTTGACAGATGCAGACATAGTTCTGTTTCATAAGGGCATAAACTTATTGCTTATATCAGTTTTCAGAGTTAGAATTACCCCTAGATATTAGCTGATAACCTTCTGTGGCTGTCCTGATCTGTCATGAACCTGTAGTAGCTATACATCATTTTTGTATAGAGACAGATTTGATGGAAAAATATCAATTTCCATTCAGTCAGGAGAGGAAAAAAAGAGTCACTAAACTCCTCATACCCAATAGTTTCCCTGTTATTTTGATGATTGTGGACTCATAAAAGACAGATGGTTGGCAAATTCGGTGGCTTTTTTCAAGCAGTGAGGTGTTATTTGATGTGAATTGGAGTAGAAAAATAAAACAAAGTCGTGCAAGAAAGTAACAAAATCAAGTTTAACAGAATGTGCATTAGAAGATCCTTATGTATGGGTATCAGAATGCTGAAAGCGTGCTTAAAAGAGTAAAGGCCCATGGTTTGTGACAGTTTCCTTTTTATTAAAGTAAAATGCGAATTATTCAATGAGTGGGAAGAAAACACAGGAAGGAGTCGGTAGTTTAGTCTATAAACTGAAACTGTTCAAGGTTGTGTCCAGGTATTCAAATCAATGCTTACAACAGATACAGCAATGCAGCCTAGCAAAAATCAATAACATGAATAGATCACGTTACTGAAAGTTATGTGAATGCCAATTAAGTGAATAAATGAACACAATGAGATGTTGTCAGTGAGAGATCTCGAAAGGAAATAAAAATGACTGGGATGGGAGAATGTGTATTATAGTAAAAAGGCAAGAATTCAGTCACAAAGACAATGTCACACTGATTAATAATCATGGCACACTGGGATAAAGAAACAGCAGAGAGGACTACAAATCTGCAGCCAAATCCAGACTGCTCCTAAAGATATCTCCAGAAGTTAATTTATGCAGGTGATTTACACTTGAATTTTTAGATGACATCAAGTATTAAACATTATTTACAGCATGACTGTGACTTAGGTTGTCATTGTGGAGAATGATAAGCAGACAAAAATATTTTTTCTAGGAAGAAGGACATTTCACTGATGCAAAAATACATACAATGGTAAAGCTCAAGAGATTGGGTCTAAAATATGGTCCTATGATGTTTCTGAGGAAATGGAAAAGGAATGCTTGAAACTTGAATACCTCTGCCTTTGTTCCCTGGTAGATTTCCCTCAGTTATGTAGAGATAACATCTGTTTTGACTGCAGCTTAGCCGGAGCTATTCTGGGTTCTGCGTCATCTGAACACTTGTCAGGTGGAGACTCTCTGTGCCTGCCCCTCCTCGCCTATATTAGAATTTCTGAATTTTTCTGAGCATCATAATCCTTCTTTTAGTTTTTATGTTTCTACCCTCTGCATGCAGTTCCACAGATTCGTACAGTAAACTGAGGTGTGCATGACTGAGAACTTCATGTTTTCCTAATCCTTTTTGCTCTTTTCTTTTTTCCTTCTGGCATCTCTATTCCCTCTCTGTTTTGTGGAGCCTTCATTTCTTGTCTGTTTGATCCAGATTTGGCAATCTCAGTAAATGTAATTCTGATCAATTACATTTTACCCTTTTCTGTGGAGGTAATTTGTTACCCACCTTCTTTCTGTGGTGAGCAGTGGGTTAGGAGAGGTTTTGGAGATAAAGTTCAACAAGGTCTGATGACTTTTAACTAAACAAACCTTCCTAATGAGCTATCACCAAAAAACGTACAGTGTTAAACTGCTCTCTCCATTCACTGAGCAAAATCCGCTCTTTCAAATGCAAAACATTAAATAGAACCTGGAATTTTTGAGTACCTCAACCATTTACAAAACAGTATTTGGGAAATGTAACTTTGCAATTTCTCATTAATTTTCCCTCTAAGGTCTTTTGCTTCTTGCTCAGTGTACTATTTTCAGTTTACCTCTGAACCTGCTCTCAAGTACTGTCTGTGTAATGTAGATACAGACTATTAAAAACACCTTGGTTTTGTTACTCTGATATAAGTCATATCTCTTTTACTCTTCTGACTGGTATGAATTTTATTCAAATGTTGTAAAAAGGCCATGAAAAATTCTTGACTTTGAGACCATATCAAAAAGACCTTTAGCAGACACAGTTTTCTTTATAATATCTTCTCTTTACACGGTAAAAAAAGTGTCTTAGATATCTTTCTTTCTGCCTATCTCATCATCCTTTAACTATTACTATCCTTTAACTATTAAAGGGTCTCAGAGTTCCTGACAGAATTCTAGGAGTTCTGAGCGTACATTTTGAGTAATGGAAAATAACATGTTCTTATGTTGTACAGGAAATCTGTCTCTCAGCAAGGCTGGAGAGACCTGGAAAGTTCCATCTGAGTGTTCCAAAAGTAGCATTGAAAAGCTGTTTTAGCTCTCCAGAAAGATGAAAGAGCTTTTTACTTGCTTGCTACTATTATAATTTCAGAGTGACAAGTGATTAAAGCAGCAATGGACTGAGAGCCTCCCACAGTGTTTAACAGCATATCGGAACCATATGTAATTCTTACCTCTGTCCTCATCCCAATAAAGAAAGATGTCCATGCTAAAAAAGGGAATTTTGGAGGTTATGTTTGTGTGTGCAGTTTGGTGTGCACCAGGAATTCAGCAATTAGCCGTGCAGCTATTGATAGCAGAGATCCCTTTACTCACAGCTGTTCAAATGCCAGTTAGTTAGAACAGATAAACAAAGATAATGATAAACTGTCAGCTGAAGTGTTTAGGAGGGCAGGTAGTGTGACAGGAGATGACAAGGAAGGCAGGAAATGAGCTAAAGCGCAAGGGGGAAAAAAGACTTATAAAAAAAACCTCTCGGTGTACTGACACCAGCTGACTTTGAAGTACATTTTGAAGAGGAGAGTTGCACAAGGAATAGATGGAACAAAGCCCACACAAGTTATAAAAGCATTAAAATGCGTCCTTAGAAGTATCTGAAATAAATTTTTGCCCCATTTTTAGAGGCTTAGCAGCCTCTTTGTTTTTCCTCTGAAGTATTGTACACCATCTGCTATTGTTTGTCCTTTTGTTTATAAAACCTACTGATAAATCAGACCTTATAAACAGTTTTACTCTTACATAAAGGCTTTAAAGTAGAAGTCAAAATTATCATCCACATTCTGTGAAACAAAACAGATTTCCTCAGCCGGTAATAACAAGATACGGTGTTTTAGTGTTATCTTAAAATGTGTGTCTTCAGGTTCCAGCACTGAATTTAATAATTAATCTGTAAATTCCTTCTTTTCATTACACAGAGTGTTTTGAATGTGCTTATGTGGTTTTGTCTTCTTACAAATCATTCCAAAGATATCAATCCCTGTAAGAGAAAAAGTTCGGTTTATCAGAATTATAAGTTTTCACCTTTTGAAGGGGAAAAAAAGCTTCTATTTGTTACCATCTGTTATTTTTCTGTCTTTGGAATAATTTTATTTCTTTTTTCTACCTTGGAATTGTCCACAGAATAAAAAACTCCAAGTTTCTCTCAGCTTTGTTAACTCTTCTTTTTATCTGCTTCACTCAGGGAATAGCAGATTCATCTAAAGCCTCTATTAAAGCACATTGCTTTGGGGGTGTTACTTTGCTTCTTTCTTCTTGTAATAGTTTTGCCGTTTCTGGGGAGCATCACACTGTGGGGACTGTCAAACCAGGATTTTCACAAATACTGCATTATATGATTTAAGGGAGGGTAGAAGGAAAAAACCCAAACCACTGATACTTCTGTTTCTTTGATGCATTATAGTTTTATATAGGAATAAGACTTTAAGTTGGAGCGTAATCCATTCCCTGTGTGCTAGATTTAAGAGTTTTAGCTATATTTCCATTAAAACTCATTTAAGTCTAAAATTTTGCAGAATAATTTGATATAACATTGTAAAAATCATATAAGCCCGCAGTGAATATCATGCAGATTTATTTGTTAATGTCAGATATAATTGCTCTTCTAATTTCCATCCATCACATTTTATTTTAAGAATGGAACATCAATTATTTCCTTTTATAGCAAGTTTTTAACAAGCTATTAAAACACACTGAAACAGGAAACATTTATGCTATTCACCTAGAAATGGAAGACACGAGGTGAGAATGGGAACACTGGCAAATCCTAAAAGATTTTGACTTGCAGGTAAAACCTACACAGCACATGATGCCTGTGTTTAAAAGCACTGAGCACTGGGCAAATATTGGGTGTTTCAACAGTTGAGCTTATCTGTGAAGCTCCCTGCTTTTAATGGGAAATTGGATCATTCGAGTGCCTGCAGCTCAAGTACCGCCGGCTCAGTAAACTTCTGGGGAAAAGTTCCTTTGGTGACATTTTGGGGACAAGAGTGATAGTCCCTGCTGGCCGCATGACAGTAAAGCTCCACAGAAACAGCCCAAGCCCCAGCGCTGAAAGTTCTTGTAACATTTTGGATACGTTCCCAGGCTGGACAAAATTACCACTATAATTAAAAAACTCCTTGAAACCGTACATCAGTTTATTTACAAGGTACATAGCATTCTGTTACTTCCAGTTACCAAATAGATTTTTTTGATTGCCTTTCTGCTGCCCAAATGGGACAAGAGCTATGAGGAAAAGATACAGGTTGTAGGTGCTGTTTTAGGTGCCAACCACAGCGTCCCTGCTCAGAGCTCACAATTAGTTCCAATACTAACCGTGAGATCCATTTCCCGTTGAAGACAAACACAAAACTCCAGTGGGCTCAAAAAAGATTTCACTGCTTAATTAGGGATATTGGAAACTAACTACAACCAGTCTTTCCTGAGTAAATATATGTCCTATTAAATTAGGAGCACTTCCACAACAGATTTTGTGTAGATTTCAGGTATGTTATGACAGCAATTCGTAATTATCCATCCTGTCTTTGTGCCAAAAAATCATACTGATGGGATTCACTTAAATGTAATGAAGACTTTGGAAAGAAAAGCAACCCTCCCAAGCACTTAAGAGAGTATCAGTTACACTTTTTCAAACTGTTACCATAGCATAGTAATAACTATTTTATGATCTTACTAAAAATTAATTAAAATTCCTAGTATGTGTCTAGGATGATTAAGGTCTTTACAAGGCTTCCTAGTATCTCAAATTATCTTTACAGCTTTTTTCTACCTTTGAGAACCAAACAGAACTTTATTTTATGGCCCAGTTCCAGAGTTGTTGAAGTTGGACAAGGTTTCCCACGCGTGCATCATTTTTTTCATGAAGTTACCAGCATGGTGTTTAACAGAAACTTTTCCAACTGCCATAGTGAGAGCTTTACCTAAAATGCTATTTAAAACAAGCAGACATTTGTTTTATGGGTGCATAGTTTTGTTTCCAGGGCCGTTGGAGGTGAGGCGGGCCTGGGGAAGGCCGGTCACTGCCGCAGCGTCCCCGGGCAGGTGTGGGCACAGCCGAGGCTGCCCAGCCTCATCAGTGCCCGCTGCAGCCCCTGGCGGGCGCCGTGCGCTTCCATTCCCTGCGGAGTCCCTGTGCCCCTGCTCCCATCCCTTGGGGCAGCGCGGCTTCGCAGCTGGGAATTCGGGAGCTGCAAGGTGTGAAGGTGCACACAGGAGCCTGCCCGGGGCTCTGCTCCCTCCTTCCCGCTGCCCTGCCCGTGTCCGGCCCCGGCGGGTCCCGGGAGCCCCGCGGGCTCCTCCTCATCTTCCTCGTCCTACAGGGTCACCTGCAGGTGTAAATTAGGTGTAAATTCCCCCGGTGTTTCTGGGTATACTGGAGTATTTTTGTAAGTTCTGTAAGCTTTGTGATCGTAGTGCCTCTGCAGATGTCCGAGCCCTCACGGGAGGATCCCGGCGGCCCTGACGGCTGAGGGCGTGTGGCGCTGCCTTCACCTGTGACGCACTTACAAAAAGAAAGCTCAATTCCCAAATTTTGCACATAACACTTGAAATAGCGTGAGCTTAGTTTTCTCCCTTTCGAAATAAGGATAGGCAAGTGGGAACCTGGAAATGCATGGTGCATTATGAATATTTCTTTGGCGTATGAAACTGAGGGTGTGGGAGCTCCCCATGAGGGGGCCAGGGGCGAGTGGCATCCTCCTTGGAACTTGCTCGTGTTTATTCTTGTAAAAACAGATGGTTTTTGTCCATATACTCCTGTCTGAATTTTCTTATTTTCTTTGTTTTACCTGGTGACTCCTTTCAAACTTGTTTCTTTCATATTGCAAAGGTTTTAGTGTATTTGTTCCTTTCTGTTCTGCAAAGCAGACTTTGTTCGTAAAAGAGTAATTGTAACTTAGTATCCTTTTAAAGCAATAGCGGGGGGGTTGTTTGTTTGGGGCTTTTTAACCTTCTCTTTATCTGGTTGGCATTGAGAATTGGGTATGTGGTGCTACTTGTTTCAAAAGACAAATTAAAACAGTGCTGTACCACCAAAACGCTTCCTTCCCCCGCCAATGGCTTGTGGAGATGTTGGGACCATAATTTCTGGAGTTTTCAGTCAGAATTAAACTGGTAAAGCCATTGATTCCTTGACAACCTTTACAGCTTTCACCTGGATGCTGTCTAGGCTGAGGGAAATAGTGTGGCTGTGTAAATCAATCTTGTTGCTACTGGACATTTTAGAAAAAACCCCCATTATTCTCTATTTTTTATTTCCGGTCTACAGATTTTTAAAACTGAATATCAAATTTCTGTTGATGTAAGTGGTGTATTCACGTCTTGCTTTGTGTTCTGCACCTTGCTAGCTTTCAAAATTTCAAACGTGCCTTGAGTTTTCAGAAGATGTGTTATTTGTGTTTGCGTGTAAAATGCATTGAGACAAAGGAAGTCACCCAGACTTTGAGCTTCAACATTTGCTGCCATTGATACGTATCAGATTTGGTACACTAACGACTCCGACATTTTTCAGAGGTCCTTATTTTCTTTTTTGAGGGGATCTTTCACCCTACCACACCCAGGTACGTGCAATATTGATATATAAACACATAAGTATAGCTGCATTTTAAATATGACAGAGGGGAAAAAGAATTTTCTAGTTCATTTAAAATTTTCTTTAACTTGCAGGAAGTGGGGAAATTCAAGGTCATGAGAAAGCATTTTTTTAATGGTTCACAATGAAGGTTAAAGGATGCCTCTGATCAGAAGCATTTGATCTTCACTTTCTGTGATTTTGAGGAGTCAATTGCAAAAGAATTATTGATACTCTGAAGTGAATTTGGCTCCTGTGAAGGTTCCACTTGACCACTTAATGCAAGTAAAGCAGAAACTAAATTTCTTGAATGATTTTGTGGTTTTGGTTTGGTTTTGTTTGTTTTTTTTTTAGTTAGGTTTCTTTTTTTTTTTCTTTTTTT
>VZRN01005752.1:456618-476519 GCA_013397935.1 Dasyornis broadbenti | reverse complement strand
GCGTGTTTTGTTGGTTTTTTTGTTTGGTTTGTTTTGGAGTTTTTTGTCTATATTATTTAAAATACTTTAAACTGTGAGACTGTGAGTTGCACTTTTTTATCAGGAACTGTCTGTGCTTTTCCAGTACACAGAAAATACTTGCACATGTGGAAATGAGGCATTTAAGGCTCATTGTACCGGGGCTATATTCTAGCCCAATCTATAAATTATATCAATGATTAATTCTCACTTGAGAGATTAGTAATGACTTCTGCTGAATTACACTGATTATTTTGTCAAACCAAAGTAGTGGTTTCACTATCTGTACCTGCCTTGTGTTAAGCTTTGTGTTTCTGTAGCTTAAAAACAATGATAAATATTTGTGCTTGGAGTTGGTAGGCAAAAAGTTTTTAATCTCATTTCATTCAGAGAAGCACAGGATGGATGAGGAAATAGGATGACTGCCTACATGTCTCTCTATTTCACTCAAATTTTCCTTTAGGCCTGATTTGTTCCTTGGTATTTCCCTCTAATGGTTTTGTCCATCTGCTTCAGCATGCCCATTTGGGGCCAGTACACTATTTTCTTAAAGAACACAGATCAGTTCATTAAACGTTCTTAACTTGAAACAAATAGCACTGATACATACAAGAACTTCTGATTTATTTTTTTTTCCAAGAAGCAAAATCAATCAGAGGCAAAAGTTATTTAGCTTCCTGTCTCAGGAAAAATATGGGCTTTATTCTCACTTGCATTATTATTCTTTTATTCCAGTCATTAGTGTACAAAATGATATTAATGAAATCATTACTTGTATGCCTACCGGCATCATTAGTCTAAATCATAATTCAGCTTTGCCAGCCCTCTGTCACTTCATTTTTTAATTTTTTTTTTTTTTCCTGTGTGGCAGATGAGAATAAATTGTGATTTCCAGTATCGTGTCTGTATTGGACTGTTCATGATCTGGACTGTTCCTGGTTATATCTGCATATATAGGCACTGCAGTATCAGGCTTTCATTGCTTTTGTTCTATTTTCTAGTGTTTAAATTCTAAGCAAAAATCACTGTTTATTTTCTGAAGACTTCAGGAAATTAAATGCCTGATTAAAGTTACTACCATGTGTGATTTCCTTTTTATGGCACAAGTGCACTATTGAGAAATACACTATATTTATGTGGGCTTTCTTTCTTGATCTGCAGGAGTTAAGAGTTCTTAAATACATAAGAATTTTCTTACAGCCAGCTCAGCTGAAGTCTAAATATTTGTGTCGAGTTCATACTGGCAGAGGGAAAATGATATTTGTCTTTATTGCCTTTTTTGAAGCCTTATATTTTTATCACTGATGCTCATTTAACTGACTGTAAAACCTGCAGGCCTAGTCAAAATTCCAGGATAATTCTGTAGGTGAACCTTCCCCAGGTATCTTGTCTGTTTTGTTGCCAGCAAAGACATCTGTGAGTGTTGTTTGCATGAACAGCTCGTAGGAATTCAGACTCCTGTCTGCCATAGGGAAGTTGAACTGATTCCTGCCTGTCCCAGTGTGTCTGACTGATGGGTTATGGTGCAGTGCTCAAGGGGTGCTCTGGTTCCACCCCAGCTTCTGATGATATTTTCATCGGCATAAAGTTTGTGTTGACTGAACAAATTAAGGTTATTTTTAAACTTTTTCGTCCCTTGAGGGCTCTTAGTATTTGTAGTCAGCAGCCACACCATATTTGTGATTCTGTTTAATTATGTGCAATTAATTGGGTCATAGCTCTGCATGTTGGAAATAATGTTTATAAAGAAAATCTAGTATGTATATATAGGGAGTTGCAGAATTTTTATTGTGCTTAATTTCTGTTTGTGGCAGAACTGGCAGTACTTACTAGTTAAGAGTTGATGGATTTTTCATTGATGTTCTGCTGCTTAATTTCAAAAGATGGGATGCTTTTTTGTCAACTTGAATTTGCCAAAGCGAACATATGCACACTTTAATTGAAATGAAGCAATAATAACTTTATGTGCTACTAAAAATATGGCTGCTCTGCATTTATGGAAAAAATGTCTGGACAAAGATGTGCATAATGAAGGATGTACAAAAACAACTCCTTGGAAACATACCAATCAAACAAAAACCCCTTCCAAAAGAAAAAAACCCAAACCCCCGTGACCACACTCATCTGGCCACTGCGGCTGTGCAGCAATCAGTATGTTTATAGGGAGCTTTCAGATGTCCGTGTTTCAGGATTCAAACTTGATAAGTGCACATAAACTGCCTTTGAACAGCTGATAGCAGTGTCCTTTCATATTTTACCATCCAGAAAATAGCAAGAATTAGCAAGATGCACCACTTTATATAAGCGCTAATAAATGTTGAGAACCTACAGGGTTTTTTGTATGGAGGCATTTTGATAAAATTTAGGAAGTCCAAGGTATCTTTGTTGGATGAAAACTAAGTGGAGTCTCATGGGGGTTGGAACGTCAAGGCAAAGTACATCTAAAAAGATTAAACACTTTTGTAACACTTAATGTTAGATGTTAGCACTTGATAGTTTCCTGTCATGCTTCTCCCTTTGGTTTACAAGAATTGAGCCCATGAATTTAATGTTATACTGACACAGGGGAAAAATAAAAGAAAAAAGCAAACCCATTTTTATTGTTATGTTAAAAGTTTTATTTTGATGTTGAAGTAAAGAAGGAGTTAAAGCTTTGCCTGAAAGCTCACGTGTTGGTCATCAAGGTTTATCAGTTCAATCTAACATCTGAACAGCTCTAGTGAGCTGTTAGCTAAAACCGTTGTTAATCTTAGTGCATGCAAGAAAACATTGATTCTTCCTGCAGAATTGGAATAAACAGAGTAGGAAGACAGTATTTCTGTCCCTGTTATCTGTATTTCTGTGGTTTCATTTAAGAATTTTTAATGATTCTTACAAATTGGATTTATCTTTCAAAGCAATTTTGGAATTTTCTTTTTCTTTTTTCTTACTACAGAAACATAATTTTAGAAATATGTAGCAATACTAGAAAAGTCAAAGGTGACTGTCACTTCTGCCCAGTCGAAGAATGAACACACAATGCAGTCCTGCTGTTGAAAATTCATGATCTTAGCTATAAAATGTTGAGAAATAAAATGAAACTTACCTGTCTCCTTGAAATAGATTGTTAATACTTGTGCCATTATTAGCGTAAGGCCTACAGCCATCATTTTGAGTGAGTCAGAGTTTAAATTTTTAAGAAACTGAGACATTCCAGTGGCTTACTGAACTGCAGGGTAGTGTACTCAGTTTGGATGATCAATGGCTGCTGTGAATGAATCTCAGGTTTGGAGTGGTGCATGCAGCCAGAATGTGGCTCATGTCAGAGGGGATTAAGGGGTGCTCTGCAGGGGAACTTCATCTCTAAGAAGCTTGCAAGGGTTTCTGGAAGGTCTTTATCTGCTCGAGCTAAGACCAGTGAGTGCCAAGGCACAGTGCAGAGACTGGCAATGTTCAGTGCTGGCTGTAAAGATGGAATGTGTCTCTACCCCTAGTTTACAGCTCAGAGTGCATAACTACATGTGATTGCAGTCACAGCTGGACTACGCAGGGCAGTGTCCTGGCATGTCAGCTGTCACTCAGTCATTATTTTGTGCACACATCATCGTTTGGGTTTTTCCCAATCGAGCATTTAAGCAAGAAATTGTCAGGTTTAGAAATTTAACTTGTTATGATGGGTGGTTATAAAAACTGGCATAAGCCTCTGACAGCTCCTCTCAAGTGTAGGTTGGGAGGGCAGACCTCTCTGTCTGATTTTTGCTGCAAGAACCACCACAACGTTCAGGCTCTGGGATGGGCTGTTTGGACAGCTGCTCCCTCTGTTTCATAATAGTCTCAAAACAGTGGACCAGATGGATTTAGTCTCTGTAAGAGAGACCTTTGGGAGTCTGTGACAGTGAAAGTTTGTAGTGATATAGGCAAAACCTTATGAGGACAAATGTTCATCACTCACTCACTAAAAGGATCTGATGTGTAGCAGGGATCTTTTTTTGGTATCTACTCAATTTGTATCTTGCAGATAGTTTGATGCCTGGGTGTTGTAGCCACAGACTTCAGCCAAATAAAATAAAAAGGTGCTGTTGTGCTATTAAATAATAACTCATTTTAGAGGGTAATTATATATATATGTCCATATAGGCAGCCTTTCAGATGTGTTTGGTGTTGAAAATAGTTTTATTTGTATTTCTTGGTTAAGAATGATGTTTTCTCTACCTAAGCTTGGAAATTTTGTGTATGTATGGTATCTATTACATACAATGTCTGTAAAGCTAGTACACATGAGCTTAGTGAGAGCTCTGAATTGCTATACCATAATAAATGCATCATGCAAATATTATTTTGTCGCATGTGCAGGTAAGAGCTCTACTGAGTAGTTCTTGCCTGTCTTTAGGTGTTCTGGATCAGCTGTGTGGGATCACTGCTGAGCAGAAGCTCTGAATTCAGAGTCTGCTCTTGTGAGCAAATGAAACTTCGCATGAATGATGACGTTAAATCAGGACTGATAATGGGCGCTGCTTCTTAGTGGGAGAAGTAAAACGGTAATTTAAACCTAATTAGGACATGGTTATTTTTACTCTCATAGCTCTGTGACATCTGCAGACTGTATGAATGGGGGAGTTAGGCAGGATTGTACATTAAATTCATGTTAGTACTTACAGGAGTAATGATACTGAAATTACACGTTGATGTCTTGCAGTTTCACTGTCTGGTAGGATGTTTGACACTGAGATATTATAGAACAATATTATAGAAAAATGCTGCATGGGAAGCACAGTGGCTTATTTAAGGAGTTTGAACTCTTATTTTTGCTCTTCCAAGGAAGTGAACCTAATTCATTAGCAATAACAGTGCAAAACAACCTATCAACGGATTGAAATAACAAGTCATGGCTACAATTGTGTTCCAGAATATTGTCAAAGTCAAGCAGAAACTGATGAGTATCAGCATTTTAATGGAAAAACTGATTATTGGTCAAGAGCAAAGCAGAGAGAAAAAACAGTGAGCTTTAGACTTCATGTTAAGAATGTAGAATATACAAATTAGAGACAGCGCTCAGATTGAGCTTGAGTAGGTATTATAAATGTGTGTGTGCTCCTGTGTATAGGCAAATCCTTAAAGACTTTAAACCTTATTCTTGATCTGGTTGTTGGCATTTCAGTGCTCACAGAAGCCCTTGGAGGTGACAACTGAAAGTCTTGCCTGTTGCTGGAAGCAGGAGTATTATTTGTATGCTGGTTAAAGTAGGTGGTAATCAATGCCAGGAATTTAAACTTGCCTTTTTCACCCACTTGGTTCTAAACTATTATTGTGCCTCTCTTGGTGTCTGGAAGCAGGTTGTTGCTGATAAATGTGTCTTTATGTGTTAGTTTGCTCTAATTTTGAATCTTGAAAAAGTTAAATTCATAAGCAGTTTTCTCTTAGATTACAGTACTTGGGGGAAATTGCATTGATTTGCTGGCCCAGATTAAACCACTGTCTTGCTGACTCAAAAGTTGTTAGGAAAGATAATTGCAGGTGTGAAACAAGGGCTAAGTGTAAGTGTAAGTCTAGGTCTTGTGTTTTGTAGCAATGGGACAGGTTTTTAATAATTTCTTAGTGTGTAGTTTCTTCTTCAAATGATCAAACAAATTAAATATTCGTGATATAGTAAATATATGATAAATATTCCCGACATGAACAGTTCAACTTCACATTTACACCTCTATGTAAGCTGAAAGCAAGCTGACATTTAGGCTAAGTATTTTATAAGCAATATGATGGTATATATATACATTACTTGTCTAGTGTGAGCACTGCTGTGGTAATTTAAAGGGGCTTTAGTTTTTATTGCTTCAAATAAGACTGATAGAAGTAGGACTCAAATCTATGTTTTAAAGTATTCATAGGTCATTACAGTAAATTGTCTGCTTATGACATCCTTGGAGTGTGGGTTTCAATAATTCAAGATGAACTTTTACCATTCCATTGATTTTCTTTTTTTTTAATTAAATTTTTTTTAGATTTTGGAGGTTTTTTTGTCCTTAACAGCCCCACTTTGTTGTATGTGGTGGGTTTTTTTTCAGCTAGGAAAGGAACTCCTGTATGTTGAGAGAAATCTCCCTGGAGGCTGATAATTACATGGTAGGATTCTGTGGAGAGTCAAGTTGTGAGCTGGGAACTTTTCCTGGGCTAAACAGTCCTGCAGCTCTCTGTCAATCATAAATTTAGACATTGCTCAAAGTGTGGAGGATGCAGGTTGCTGGAATTGTCCCCCATTGCCAGTCGGCTGATCTGGAAATTGGAGGCTTAGGGAATTTTATTACTGATCTAGACAAGAGAGACCTTTTCTTATTGGAGGAAATATAGATTTCATGGCTCAGTGCTTGTAATGGCTGGAGATTTCAATCCCTCCTTGGATAGAGGAAGTAGAATTTAAGTATGAAATCCTAACTGGTTTGAATCAGTGACTCTGTTAAAGTTGCCTACTGACAGTGATCAAGGTGTCATTTAATAAATGTAGCACTGATGCTGCAATGGAATCCATGTGCATGTAGAGCTCCCAAACAATTCATTTTTCATTCCTTACAAACACCATTAGATTTTCCTTACAAAGAACACTTGTGTTAGATGGAGTTTAAAAGCAATAGTATTTATGTTAGCAGTTAAGTGGTGACTGAGATATTGACCTGTAGTTTCCAGAAGAATAAAATGAGAGAACATAGGCTGAAGGTGCTTTGCTTGTGTGTGCTATGGAAAACCTCAGCTTAAATTTGGAAACGAAACTGCAACCAGCACAAGAGGGAGCACTTTCTGTTTTAGTGTTGTACCCTGAGCACCCTGGATGCCTCCGTGTGGCCCTAAAAGAGTTATTAAAGATGACAGAAATTAACACTCTCCCACAGAGATCCCAACAAAACACTGACCACTGCTGTTTGCTGAGTCTATGAATTATTAGATATTCATTAAGAAAGCCACTGGGCAGTGTAATTGTGTGGAAAACAGACTGCTTATGTTTTGGAATTGAAATGCTTCACACACATCTGAGTTGGAGCCTTTGTGATATTAATGGCCTGGGCACATGCAGCTATTTTTTTTTTCATATGAGCAAAAACATTTACACGCCCTGTATGTTAAAACAGGGTTTTGGAAACAAATTGGTGTATTTGGAAGTGTTTGACACACTGAAATAATTTTTAATAGCATGAATTGGAAACATTTAAACAGGAATAAGCTGTGATATTTCTAGTATATGAAAATTATTTATATTATGGACATACTGGATTTTTCCTTTTTTTTTTTTCCCAAGCAGGGTCTTACTAAATCCATCTTTTCCTTCATTGTTTTGAACAGCGTATCAAATCTGATCCTTGTCCCAGTGATGTCATGTAGGATTTTACTATTGTCTTTAACAGGAACAGACCTTTTAGGAAAGGTATCAGGTGAACTGAACTGTAGAAACAACAGTGACACAGTTAGAAATGACATTTTTAGGTTATAATAAAAAATTTGCTCCATTCAGCAAATGTCAGTCAAAAAAGGAATTGTAAACACACATGGGAAGTTCTTCTAAGTTTCTAAAAAATTCTTTGATCTTGTGAATAAATTCCACAGATTTGGGGAATTTACACAGGAAGAATTTCACTTCTCTTCCTCCTGTGGGAAACAATGTTTTGATGGAGAAACTGTTTTGTTGTGGGGGTTTTTTTTTTTTTTTGTTTGTTTATTTATTCTTTTTTTTTTACAGATTTTACTAAAGAAATAGATTTTATTGAAGGGGATGTCTGTCTGGAGAAGGAATAGTTGGTGTCTTGCTTAGCATATAGAGTGCTGCAGTTTGACAAAATGTGACCTAATATGGATACAAAGCACCTGATTGGGACTGTTTGAGCTTGGATGAGACTTTGAAAGTAAGATTTATCTCTCAGACTTGTTGACTTTCAACAGGAACATGGCTGCATTTTTGTTTCTCTGTGGTGTGTCATTGTCAGATTTCACTTGTAAGAAAAAATGGGAACTCTTCTGTTTGAAAGCTGTGGTCCCAAACCTCATCCAAACCAGCCTGTGATCTCTTTTCTATTTAATCCTCTTAAAATATATATTTGCTAGTAACAGTATTGAATGGATATTTGCAGGATAGCATAGAAAATGTGACTTTTTGTATGAGTTTACATTAATAACGTAAAATAAAACCTGAGTTCTTTTGAAGTTGGTTATGGGCAGTGTAATGCTGGATCTCTAATCAGAAGAAAAAGCTGTATATATAGTGAAAAACATAGGATATTATAATCAGGAAGCTTTACTGTAGTAATGAGTGTAACAGCATCTTAACTATAATAATATGTTGTTATATAATGAGGTTGTAAAGGATACTCCTGGACCGGTGAAGAGCTTTCACCTGTGTAAGATTTGATTTGCAAGACAAGCCAGTATCACAGATTCATTGTGTTTAATTGCAGGAAAATGAATCTCAAAAATGACTTGGTCCAAGACTGGTGTTTCCATACCTAATTCACAGCAGAGAAGTGAACACAGGGACTTTTTCTGTCCCTTTTCATCTTTATTGGACTAAACTGGCAGCCTTAAGGACAACACAAGGAAAGAAATGTTAAGGCAATCTCAAATTTTGTTTTAAGGGAAGCATCATTAGTCTTCAGGAAGAGCTGTGAAAAGAAAAAGGTTAATATTACTAGTAATAGGTAATGCAACAGGCTATAATCCTCAAACTGTCAACAGTTTAAGGATTTGCTTTATAATATAAGAGATGGGTTTGAGGGAGAAAGACTTGGTTTTGTAACACACGAAGAGGCCCAACATTAAACTGGGTGCCAGTGAACTTAAGAGTTTGCCAGTTCACAGATAGTAAGCATAATGTATTTCATGGAGGGGGTGTGAGGGTTTTGTTTTGTTTATTTTCTTTATAGAAAGAAAACAAAACCCTTTCAGGGATTTAACTTTGCATTTCTCAGGGGAATTTCTGCTGAGAATGTTGATTGTGATTATCCAACCTGAAATTTTTGGTAAACATGAGCTAAATTGCTAAACATTAAAAAGGTACAATGTACATCTGTTTTATCAGGAAACATTCAAAACTCGTTGATGAGAGCACTTAAAATCCAAAGCACTTTTTAAGCCCAAGCTTGCTGAAGTGAAATTGGAAAGTCTTGTTGCGTTTCATGGTCTTTGGATTAAGGTCTAGTTCATCAGTACTCTTGAAGCAAGGACTTCATTTTAACCATATTGATGATTTAATTAATTAAATGGAGTCTTCATGATGCTGAGTGCTTTCAGTGAGCAGATGTGAAGTTGCTGGTGGGTAGATTTCCATTGCAATGTAGAGTTCCCGATATCCAAGAACTGGGACAAAACAAAGGCAAGTAGAGAATCTGCCAAAACTGTTAGAAATTCCGTTTCTCACTGAACTTGTCTACTGCTTTCTCTTTCTGTAACAAAAGAAGTGACTTCTTTTCAATCCAATGCAAGTAGGACTTCCTTTGTTATGATCTGTATAAGATGACTAAAGATAAATAAGATGGCAACATTGAAGAATAAATCTATCCCATAAAGTTTTACTTCAAAAGGATTCATCAGAAAAAATACCAAATAAAACCAAAAACTTAAACTAATTTATGCAAAATAGCACAGAGGAAAATCTCCTGCAGTTTTGGAGGCGTGCCCAGAACTTGCGGGATTTCCCCATAATTGTACATGAAATTAAGTTTCATTATTTTTGTAAAATCTTACTTTAAAGGGAGAGAACTAAGCATTATTGTCAAAAAAGCAATATCCACATCATGGGGAAAAAAACTCTAGTAGAAAATATATCTTCTTGTCCTTTATATTGGATACTGCGTTGCTTGTAACTCTGTGAATGTTGTGTAATATTTGTTGTAAAATTTGGCTAGAATCTTCACATAAATAAAAGAAATGTTTGTTCAAACTTGAGCAAAAAATATAGATTGCTACATACAAAACTGCTTGGTATTTAGGATAAGTATGTTCTAAAATTTAGAGAGTCTGTCTTCCTGAATGAGGGATTTCAATATAAATCCTTGATTTATTTGTTATTTGGTTAAAATAAAATGAATGACTGATGATATCTGGCAACCACCATCTAACATATCAATGGTGCTTGATGAAAGATTTCATTTAGATTTCTCTCTTGTGATTCTGGTTACATTTTTTGAAGTACCCAACAGTGTTTACTATGGAGATTGAGGAACAACTTGTGTTACAGGAAACAAGCCTGGCTTAATAATATTTAGAGAGCAATCAAAGCCTGTAGTGTGCAGTTAAAACAAACAAAAACCCCAAACCAAAGCAAACACCAAACTCAAAAATCAAACCGAAACACAATGAACAAACACATAGACAACAAACAAGCAAAACCAAAAATAGACTTTACATAAAAGATGAAGTGATGTCTTTTCTCCAAAGAAAATGCTTTTATAACAAAGATGAAAGGAAATAATGAGCTTCTGACAATTTTTAGGTGTAGTTGAAATTGTCAGCTTCTATTCTGGTGTGTGTCTCTGAATGACTATTTCCATAGTTTCTCCTGTCCTGACTTGACGATTTCTAAGTAATACATTTAGGCAGCAAGTAATTAGGGAACTATGGCAGAAATATTTTGATGTTTGTAGGCTGGGCCATCTGTATTTAACAAACTAAAAAGCCCGCTTGCAAAACTCCCATGTAAGACATTTTATAAGGAAATGCACAAAGACATTTATCTTAGTTTTTCTGTGATGTGGGCTTCTGTCAGCCAAATTGTGCAGGAAGTTAGGCTTGCCCAAGCAGTATGTGCAGATACTTATCTTTGTGTGTTTGGAGCTCCGCCTCATGCTGTCCAAAACTAAGAATTATTCAAAGGTAGGTTCTTGAGAACACGTGTTTTGCTCTTGTTGTTTCCCTGCCCATATCCCCAAGGTTACAAAGCTCCTCTAACTCTGTTGATGAGTTGCCCTTTCCCTTCGGCACGCTCATTCCCATGTGTTGTGTCAGGGGAAGGTGGACACCTCTGCTGCCAGGCCCACTGGTGTTACTGCACTGCTTCCTGTCCCTGCCGGTGTCTGCCTTCTGTCTCACATGGGGAGCCTTGTCTGTGCAAATACAGCTGCACACAAAGTTTAGTTCAGCACCAAATCCCAGAAAAGCTCCCTTTAAGCATGTTGAATTCAATCTGATTTTTAATAATACGTTGAACCAAATATTCTTTTATTCATGATCACCCAATTTGCAGCATCAGTGGTGAGAACATTTGTTAGATCCTTTATTTAACTGCATATTTATTATGTGAATCTGTGAGGGATTACACAATGCTTATGAATCAAGAAGGAATTAATGTAGTGCTGTAGTTAATAACTATTGCTGATGTCCACGCTTGGGTACGAGATCGCTGCTGCTGAGGTACCCAGGACTCCCCCCAGCTGTAATTAACCCAAGGTGATGGAGGAGGCCAATTCCACAACAAGCACAATTGGTTATTTATAGATCCAGGGCCATCTCCGGTGTTTAATCACTGTCATGGGCAGGCTGCTAAGTGCTGCTTGGGTTTTTTGTGAATGCGAGGGAACGTATGCACAGAGAAGTTACTGTTTAGATCTAATATCAATTTTAGCAAGTAGCACAGCATGTGAGTAGAACTGTGTAAATTTATGCTGCTCTAAGTAATAGAAAGCATTCACAAAAATGCTAATGTTTGTAAATTTTTGAAGGAAGAACTGAAAAGCCATTTGAGGAATCAGTTTCTAGCTAGTGTCCAGAGGAAAAAAGCCCACTTTTATCCGACCTTTAGATATAATCTAAGAAGTACTGACCTTTAATTGCTAAATACTTGATAAATTGAATTTCAGAGGAAGAGAACAGTGCAAAAATTCAGCAAAAAGTGACACGTCTTGAGTTGAGTGCTCTTTGCATTATGTGATAACAACATGCATCCTCTTCTGGCAATTAAAACCGAAATACGTTTTCTCAACAGTTAATAGGCCTTAACCTAAGTAATAAAATAAACTTTGTGACTATTTGCACGTGTATTCTGTCTGTTTAATTTTAATTTAAAAGCTTCTTTTATCACCTCCTTGAGGGATTATTTGGGCAATTGTAACTAGGTGTTTGACTGCTGGTAGTTTAAGTCTGTCCTCTACACTCCTGCATTTGTACATTTGTGTGTCATTAATTATGAAAGAAAAATATTTTCATTTGTCCAAGATATTACTTTAAAAAGCTGCTTTTCCATAAAATCTTCAGCTGCTTTTTTCTTTTCTTATTAAAAGTTTCCCTTTTAATATTCTGCCTGAATTTATTCTGCATAAATTCAGGGACTCTGAAAAAAGGAAGATAATCCTTTCTTTTCCATTGTTATAACTGGAAAATTAATTTTTAAGTTAAAGCTTCCTGTTTCAACATTCTACCAAAATATTAATAAAAATAGTAAGATCTCTTTCAAAGACTTGCTTTTTATTCGTAAGGCCAGAGGTTATCATTAGAACATCTAGTTTGAGTAATATACAGCAACAAAATCATTTCCAGTCCAACAAAATTTTGTCTGGGCTATGGCCAAGAACCAAAAAATTATTAGGAGTCAGGCAAACATAATTTGAGATTATTTGAAATAACTTTGAGATTCCAAGCTGATCCTCCAGATGCTGGCATCTCCTTCCCTTCCCAGCAGTCTGCCAGTTTATGTAGCATGAAAAGCTGTTCCTGTAAGAGGGCACTGCCCATGTCTGGTGACTGAGGCACATTGAGACCTATTGTTGGTTTAAAGAAAGAGAGGAGGAAGAATACTGAAGTGAATTGAAGAACAGTTCTGGGGGCTCTAATCTTTCACCTCCTAGTTTTGGGTTAAATGTGGACTTGGAATTTACAAGGAAAATATTGACACTTTGACTTCCAAGATTTTAGAAGGTTTCATAGCTTATTTCCCGGTAGATTCGTGAGCTGCTCTAGCTATGTTTGCGGTTCTCTTATGGAGAAGATCCTTATTTTATGATGTGTAGTATGTATAGCACACATCCAGCAAAAAGTGGAGAAAAATAGAGGTATACATTAGGAATAACTGATGGTACATGAATAGCATTATGGTTTGTTTTGAAGTAATGTATTTATGCCAACCTCAGTTTTCTTTGCCCTGCTAGATCTTTCTAAATTCCAGAGAAAGTTAGGGGGGTTTTGTTTGTGTGTGTGGGGGTTTTTTTGTTTGTTTGGGTTTTTTAAATTGTTTTTTGTTTTGTTTTGTTTTGTTTAATTGAGTGTCTTGTTAATGCCAGGAGTGGTCCTACAGCTGTGAGATTCAGTATTGTCTTTCAGGAGGCCTAAAAACTCTGGCTGTAAACTACAGAATTGGAACATGTATTCAACAGAGGCTTGTTCCAATGCAGGGGGAGTTTATTTCAAAATCTGCAAAGGAAACTGAGCCTTCTGAAAGGTTGTTGTTATTCCATCTGTAGAGCCACGATAGGGCTGGGGATTCTCTTTCATGTCAGATTTTTGTCTCTGCAGATATGAATGCCATAATCAATGCATGAGGGAGCAGCATTTCATTTTCTCCTACTAGCTGAGCTCGGTACGATTGCTTCCAGACAGACATGTGCAGTTCCCTTTCAAAAAATGCTCTATGCAGCCATTAGTGGGGTTTTTTGTTCCTTTTTTAGTAACAGCTTGTGCTTGAAGGCTCTATCTTCAATCTACTTCTGTGAATTTCCCTCCACCTTTATTCATTCTGCCAATACTGATATAATTTCAGTGTCATGGGATAGCTGCTGTGGGCTGCTATCAAGGGGACGTGAAGACCTATGAAAGAAAGGGAGTGAGGAAACATGAATTCATATTTAACTTGGTCTGCAGCTTTTTATCCCTTAGAAAAAGAGATAAAACTCACTGAATTTTGTAAATCTGGGAGTCAAAGTGGAATATGACAGAAGTTGGCCCCCTTTCCGTGTAATATGTCTTGGGACAGTTCTTTGCCAATCCTTTGGTCTTTCCCATTCCTCCCTTAATCTGCCTCTCTGGTTTTGGCGGTAGTTGTTTATCTGTTTGTCTCAGATGCTTCTGAGGAGATGAGGGCACCCTCCTTCATTCCCATCCTACTGACATGACCACTTCAGTGAGAAAACCAGGTGAACAAATGATCTTGCATTCTCCCTGCTTTTGCTGTGTCCTGGGATTTGATGTGCCACTTTTCCTCTGCTGTGGTTGAACCACTCCCATTCCTCCTCAGCCCAGTTAACCTTCTCTGACTTTCCTCCCCAGGCTGTTCAGCAAGTCCCCAGTGCTGCTCACTTGGTTTATCTGCCTTCATGCTTTGCATAAGCAGATGGTGGCTATTACAGCTTTTCTTGTTGTGCACAACCAAAACCAGCCCAGCATGGCAGCGATTTGCTCTGGACTGAAATATCCCTTCACACAGCACAGTTATGCAGCTCGCCTGCCCACAGCCTTGCATGGATTAAGTCACAGACAGGGACTCGTTAAGAGGCACTAGACTTCCTCAGAGTGGTTCAATACAGCAGATTCATTATATGTGCTCAACTCCCTCCACTTGTAAAAATGAAAAATTCTGCTTTTGAATAACAACATGCTGTAGCTGACAGAACTTTTAAGCTCTCTCAGAAATATGTTTTGATGCAGAGGAAAAAAAAATCGGCAGCAGAAAGTTCTGTTTAAAAATGCTTTCTTGGAGGGATCAGCCACTGTCTCTTTCTGTGCATTCTCTTGCCTCACTTCTTCTGCTGTTGTCTTCTGACATAATTTAAAAAAAAAAGTCTGATGATAGGGAACTGGGAAGACATCAGGAAAAAGTCTGGACACAATGTTCAGCTATAACAAATTATTTTTTCTTTTCCACAGGTGATACAAAATGTGTCATTCTGTACCTGGCTGCCCAGCAGCTTGAAATTAGCAGCTGGATGTCCTTTGATCATCCTTTCATTGAGAATGCCTTGTACTGTGCTTGCCATTTCCAGTTCTGGGTCAGCCCAAAACCTTTGCTGTGGTACAGTAATTGCTGTCTGGCTGTGCTTAACATCTGACCCTGTTTAGGAAGTAAAGTTTACAGTTTTCTGTTGGGTAAGGAAACAGTTCTGATCATGAAAGTATTAAATTTTAAAGATAAATTTTAATCCTGGTGGGGAGCAGCCATTAACAGGAATTCTTTGCAGACTTGTGAAACTTCCAAACACTGATCATTTTTGCCCCTTCTTTCTAATCTAATTAAAGAAGAAGAATTTAGCAAAACCCTTTTTCGTTGTTTCTTGACCAGCTCCTCACTACTTGGCCCTGGCAAGGGAAGCTGTTTTGTCACGTAGCAGTTCTGGCTTACAGAGTTCCTGTTCTTGCCTGTTTGTTCCTGCCGCTGTACAGTGCAGTTTTACAAGTGTACTGGAACAAGTGTTTTGTGCAGATCTGGCAGGGACTGAATCAGGGCACCTATGTGGATAAAGAATAACCTCTTTTCTTTTTATTTTGCCCAGACCCTGATGTGCTTCTCAATTCAGCCTTACAAACAGTTTTATTGGCACAGGATGAGGTGGCAGAGCACTGCATAATCTGTAAGTACAGATAAGAAAAGACAATTTCTTACACTGCCAAGCTGCAAAAACCCTTGTTTTGTGTAACTTCTCCCTCTAGTTATCTTTTCATCAGGCAACTGAGGAAATTGGATTGTAGGCCTTAAAGACAAAAAACAAACAACAAACTCCACAACTCTGAGTAGGTCTCATGTGTAGTCCCATTAAGTCCAGAGCATCTCACTGGAATCACTCAAAACACTTTCAGAGCCAGCTTTATTTGGCTGATAGGCTGCTAATTTTTGAAGTTCATAATCTCTAATGATAAAGAAGTGAGTCTGTCAGAATCTGCATCCTTTCACAAAGCAAAACAAAAACTATGAACTTCAAAGCTCAAGTTCAGATTGCTGCTAAGTAATTCTTGCCTTGGAGGGACTTTAAAAATATGTGTGTTTATTTTTTAATATATCTGGAAAGCCGGGTAGAGTTAAAAACTGAAGTCTAGAGTTAGAAAACCTGAGCAATTTCCAAACTTTATTCACCTTCACTAATTCCTGGATTCAAGAAACTAAATACCTACTCCTTCTGACATGAGTTAATCACTGCCATTGATACAGTTGCCAGCTGTTGGTATTTATTAGTTATAGCACAACCATCTAGAGTACAACAGGTTAAAACAGTCTCCTGTAAAGCTGCCTAACATACGTTTAAATATTAATCACATTACCTGGATATTGAATTAATTGCTCTTAAAAAAATGTACTGTCCTGCTGAAACTTTCAGTCAAGACATTCTCAGTCTGGAGTTATAGTAGTTTGAATAAAAGGGAATACTAATGGAAACCCTTTGTTTGCAGTTGTGGTGGCTTATCTTTTGATATGATTCTTCTTTTTAATGTAATTCTTGGTGGTAGTTGAAAAAATTATAGTGATGTTAGTGAGGACCTCTTTTTGATTTAACAACTCTTAAATGTTATTGATACCTTTTTCATATTGAAGAAATGAAAGATTGCTTTTAAATCTCTGTGTAATTTCTTTAGTTAGAATTTTAAATTTTGAGCAAAGTACCTAATGACTACTTTGAAGATGTTCCAGCAATGTTACACTTCCTGGGACCAAATGCATTTGATTCTTTAATACATGCAGGAAATCTCCAACCAACAATCTTTTTTAAATACATGGAAGAAGCAGCTTTGCTTATTTCTGTGGACTTTGCCTCAGACCAAGTGCTGAGAAACGAAGCACAAAGGTGAGGTTCTAGACATAGTTGCCCAGTCCGTAGAGACACTTGTCCTTGAACATAGTTAATGTCTCAAATTGTCTTAGTCATGCTGCTTACCCTTAAAAAGAAATTTAAAACAATCTCCTAAAATTTGCTGGCTTAGCTGCTGGGACAGTGGTGGGTAGATAATGCAAAAAGTGCTAATATGAGCCATAGTACAGAATATGCGGTATTACCATGTACCAAATCCAATCAACTTCTCAGTAGTTTTGCAGCATGGATATACTTACCTGAGCAAAAGAAATGGTGTGAATTTTTCTCTATTTGACAGTCGAAGTGTAAATTCACAGACCTGTTCTAACTTTCTTATTGTCATAGATGAATTTTAAATGTGATTATTCCAAGGTGGTTTTAATTACTAATTATGTAATCCCTGAACTTTTAAGAGCTTTTGATTAACTCACAGGCACTATTAAACAAATTGAATTGGTGTTGTAAAGCTAGTTACAATGAAAAATTACTTCAGAGGAAGTTAAAATAGGCTTTTATTTATGTGATAGTGTTTATAAAGGATACAGATTGCTGCTATTTCAGTAAGTAGGTCCAGGTAGACAGCCAAGAAACCAACAAAGTTGGACTGTAAGAGGGAAAGATAGTGATTTATTCAAAATTATAGATATACTAAAGTCTCAAAACAATATCATGGTTCTATGAGAAAAGTATCTTGGAAGCTGTTGAGTTACCCAGCTGTAGTTAGACAGTGTGCACAGTACAAGTGACCATAAATGTTGAATGGTTTTTAAGTAGTGTTACCTATTTCACTTGCTTGTTGGGATATAGGACTTTTCTCTCATATCCAGTGCATTAAGATGAGAGGTTTTGGTGTCAGACTAATTCCCAAAGCTGCATGTGTGGGCTATGACCAAGAAAAACAATCTCATGATGCTCCCTAGTGCACAATTTGCTGTCTTTTTGCTGCAAGGAGATATGAAATAATTTCCTTTGTATTTTTAAGTCACTGTGTGCACTTTGCCTGCTTAAAGGTAGCAGGGTCTAAGTGCTCCAGGCTGAACCTTACCTTTTGCGTATTCCAAACTGTGATGTAAATGGGGGAACTGAAGGGGAATATCAAACTGGAGAACAGTTAGCAAATAGAAAAATGGAACAGGAGCCTTGTAATCACAGCATGTTGGCATTTGAAATGAACCCAAATACTGCAGTTTGCTTTTGGATATGATTTTTTATCTTAGAAACCAGCTATTCAGTTTAGTATCCATCCCTACATAAAGCACTACTACTTTGATCAGAATAAAAGTTGTGCCTGCTTATTGAAAACAGCATTCCTGGGACAGAATTTTGTCCTGGCTGTCAGGAAAAGCCATGAAAGATGCAGTTGCTTTCACTTTTGTACCTATTCACTCATTTTGTCTCTGTCTTAGATCTACTTCTTGTGATGTTTTAAAATATCTCTAATTCTTCGATAGAAATTCCGTATTTGTGAAAAGTTTTTACTGGTATGGAGGGGAGGGGGAAAGAGGTTGAGAAGCAGCAGAATTTTCATCTGCTGAACAAGGCTGGGATTCTTATTGACTGATGAAGGATCTCCAGAAAATGACCAAATACCAAAGGAACCTAGTGAGGGCGATTCAGTTGCTTATATTGCAGCAATGGTGTGAATAGTGCTCTGAAATCATTGGTTTTGAATGGCCTTGGAAATTCTGGCTTTCTTTGAGAGCTCTGTAGAATGCATCAGAACATAATTACTGACATTTCTGCTCGAAAGAGATTTCTACTCCAGGGTAGAATTGTTTGGTTTATGCTATCCATGCTTGCCTCATGTCAGTCTGAGTAAGACTGTGTTACCCTGTTCCTGGCCTAATCCAAGTTTTATACAATACATTGATAGCAAGAGTGTTTTCATTCAGTGCAGGATAAACTGATCCCTGTGTACAGCTCATAAAGCCACCAGGATTCTCTGGAATGAAAGGTGTTAGGTGAATATCTGGCATTAAACCTCTCTCATTTTTGTAGCAGGTAGGTATAACGGGTATTTTCTAATATATATGTTTATTGCTATATTTTTAGATGCAGCAGGTGTTTGTTTTTTAATTTTATTTCTAGATCAAAACATTGGCTGTTTTGTCTCTGTAACAGAAGGTCTCCTAAGTTGATAGAGTGTAAAACACAATCTGATTTCGTACTACAGAATACATCCAAAACTCAAGTTATCTTCACACCAGCTTAATCCATTAACACACTGAAAACTTGGAAGGGGACAAGATACTGTTCGTTATTTCAGTCATACTTTATCCATCAGTACAAGATGAGAAATTCACTGCTGAATTATCCATTTCTGTGCTAGCAGTTGATTAGGGCAAAAGCAGACCCTCAGGTTTTAGAGCTGTATGATTTAGTATGCAGCCAAAAGTACAGTACATCTACTAGTTGTAAAGGAATTGAACTTAATATTTTAATAGGAGGGCTAAAAATAATCTTTATATCGTCAGCATTATTCTAAATTGAGTAGTTGAGATTTATTTGGCAGGAGGCACGTTTTTAATTGTGTGATTTATGAGCATTTTTATTTTGTATAAATAGTCATATGTAGCTCACAGCTCTTTCCAAATATTTGCTAAATAGAAAAGTAATTTTTTAATTAGATCTTGCTACAAGATTATTTGTAACCACTGGGAATAGGTAAAGAGAGGCTAAGGCCCTAAGATGATGTTAGTTGCTTCAGGTGTTATGAATCAGTGTTACAGCCTGTTGGTGGCACCTTTTTTGGGGAATGGAATGTGAGTAAGGAACATGGTGGAAATTTACAGAGGAACAAAGGAGCTGCAGCAGAATTCTTGCTGAATTTCCATTGAGTTGCAGGGTTTGTGTGCGAAATGCAGACTTTGGTGAGTCAGAGCGTAAAGGTTATGGCTGTTGTTTGGGGGGAAATCAGCACAATTGAGAAGGTTCAGGTTCTGTTGTTATTTGATGGCAGCCAACTTGAGGAATGGCAGTTAATAGATTAATTTTTTAGGTGAATTAGGTCCTTAAATCCTGTTTTCAAAAGAAATATAAGCAGCTCTGACAAAAGTTAGTGCTACTAAAGCATCTGTAATTTTTATAATAAAAAATAAGAAAATCAAATACATCAGACTTAATTATCTTTGAAAACTTTGACTTTTCCCACCTAAAACTTGGATC